>JARWBY010000151.1:0-166918 GCA_030347435.1 Clarias fuscus
TATTATATTTATTTTCATGTCCCTTTATTTTTGTCCCTCTAGTAATTTGAATTGTTTCTGTCACTTATCTGATTATTATTATTATTTTTTTTATCCAGCATGTTACAGGATTTACTATGAGACATTGCAGAGGAAATACTCTTTGTCTCTGCCAGGAAAGTCTCAGCTAAGAGACTCCATTAAGACAGGGGCTAAAAACCGACAAAGATAAGTAAGTGTACAAATTCATCTATATATTAAGTTCAGTACTTTTCTGAGTGTTTGTAGGGGTTAACGTATGGTGTTATTTGCAGTTGCTGGAGTCTAGGTCGTTCACACAGATGCAGAGAGAGAGAACTGTGTCTGACTGCAATGCTGGAGCTGATGTCCGATGAGGAGGATGCCGTTGCGTGCCATGCCGTCAGTGTGTAATATCTAATGGGACCGAGCTAGAAGGACATTTATTTTGTACATCTAACAAGCACTGGTGCATGTTTGTTTTAGTATTGCTTTCAATTTAATTGCACCTTCATAAATACACATTTGTTCATTTTTTCCATATTTTATGTTTTTTTCCCCTCATTCTTACTTTGCTTTGTACATTTATTAGTGTTTGATTTGATTTTAATTTAAAAAAATCTTATTGACTTTAATAAATCAATTCTATTGTCATTAGAATGTTTTTAAAGGATGTGGAGGATGTATATTACTGTGTGTGTGTGTGTGTGTGTGTGTGTTGAGGGGGGTGGATAGGATCTATCTACATACCTGCCTAATAACCAATCAAGTCACTAAGTTATGAGGGCTTGGGCTGGGCTAAATAAAAATGAGTTACTGGGTAGATGTCAGGGTTTTGGGAGTGTTTTTTTTTTTTTTAAACAACCAATCAATGTAGAGATAAAAAACCAATAGGGAAGAGCAGAGTTGTGCAAAGGTGTAAAATGCAAATGGGGCTTGAGGTGTGAAGGTCTCCTGACAAAATCCTTGAGTGGATTATTTGCCATGGCAACAAATGGCTGTTCCATGGAAGGATTCTTCAGTGAGATACATCAGAATGGGTATCAATCCGGAAGTATCCTAGCTTGGTGGAATTTGATGTATACGGTCAGTGGTACTTGTAGATACTTCCGAAAATCAATGCTGTATACGAGAGTTTCCTAGTACAGATACACCTCTTTTCATGCAGTGTTAAGGTGTGCCAGCTGGCACTGTTCTTATATTACTCTTTGTCTGGGTAAATCGTTCAGTGACAACCATTCCAAACAAAAATCCATGTACTGTAAATAGGTACTGTACATCTGTATGAATAAACCGAGATGCCCACCCCCACATGAAAATGGCGAATTCAGGGAAAGGCTCCCCCACGAGAGGTTTTATGCGGACCACTGAGCTTCTACGGATTATAAAATTGACATTGTCACTGTTTTTAAAACCTACAGTGGAAGAGTCTGAGAATGTATTTTCCATAAGCTTTGTTGTATTGTTTTAATCACTCTATACACAACCTATGATTTCACCTATGCTATTTTACAAATGGAATATTTTTTATGTTACACTCTTGTATTTTAATAGCTATTACTGAAAATGTGTGATGTAAATACATTATTTTACATTTATTAAATATTTGTGGGTTGTCTAAAACATAACACAACCCTTTTATACAAATGCACTTTAAAAAAAAAAGTAATAAATGGAAATCACTTAAAACTGAAAAACAAAACAAAAAACAAAAAAACAGCATAGACCATTATAGCTGGTCACCAGCTTGACCAGCAATTATACCAGGAGAGTTACCAGCATACCAACACCAGCACCATGGTGTCAGCTGTTTTGGCGGTAGGACCAATTTTATGGTAACCGTCAAAATAACTTGTAATGTTCCATCATTTTTAACCATACACATATGTGTAATGCATCGATTTATGTCTTTATTTGTTAATGTACACTCACATATAGGGTTGGGTACCGAAAACCGATGCCACCAGTACCTATATAAACGGTATGTACCGGACCGAAACAGAACGCAAATTTTGATGTCTCATTTCGGTGCCACTTATATGCCTGAACTGTCGATTAATATATTTGTTCTCTGGGACTATGATGACACAGTTGTAATAAGCATTAGATTCATCAACATGATCGATAGTAAAATTTAAATACCGCATTCATGGGGTGTCAGAAATGATCAGAAAAAAGATATATTTCCTTAATTAGAAAAATCGTGAGGACTTCGGAAAGCTTTGATAATACAAATCCAAAACATTGTTGCAGTAATGTTACTGTCCATTTTATTTTTGTAGATTAAACATTCATTAGACTAGATTAAAAAAATTAAAAGCACAAATCGTCAGGAATAAGACCGTTCGACATGCGTGTGAACACATCTTGCGTTACACTTGGTCTGACGGCAGCAGGTGATCTACCGCTATCTTAACTTGCTAAATTAACTTTCGTTAAAATGCCTAAAACTAAACGGTCGAAAGTGTGGCTATATTTCACAAGAAAGGATTCCGACACCGCGACGTGCTGTAAATGTTTTACAGCAGTTGCGTGTAAAGGGGGAAACACGTCAAATCTAATGAAACATTTGAGGGCACACAGAATAAACTTAGCAATAAAAAGCAGAGGGATGCACTGTGAGCCATCATTTTGTGGCTTTTGCAAAGTATCGGTTCAGGCACCATTTTGGCACCGGTACCGGTACCGGTTTAAATGTATCGACTTATCACCGGTATCGAAAAAAAAAAAAACGATACCCAACCCTACTCACATTGTAAAGTTAAATATGTGAAATGGTGGCGCTGAAGTCATTCTACAGGGAACAACTGTGACACGCTCAGAGTATGACATCACAGTATGCATTACTCCACTAATGGAGCAAAGTTACAGACTCAACATACAAGCACCATCTGTGACAAAAAGCCTGCATGTAAGTCAAGAGACCGCAGTCAGTAACATGTGAGACAGGGAAGCGCATCGGCTACTGGTCATCTCAGGGACACTGATGGTATGATAATACCACTCTTTACTTATATGAAGGACTGATGACTGATTATCACTTAAATCGCATACTTACTTCTACTTGTTTAATCTGCAAAGCTGTCAGACACAAAAATAAAAAGTGATTCCAGAGTTGATCCTCATGTCCCGTGTAGTTGACTATGGCTTTTTTCGAGTTTGAAGCAAAAGTTGATGTGTACAATTCCCAAGTAACTCAATAAAACATTGTGCTTTTGCAAAATAAAGAAAATAAACAGGGTGTGCTTTCTGCCGTCTCAGTCTCCCCGAAAATCTTTTTGAAACGCGTCACTAAAATAAACACACACATATCCATATATCTTTATATCTATGCATATATATGTATAGAAAGCTTAAAGTGTCTACTTTTAAATGTAGCAAGCTTAATAAAAAATAAATGTTCTCAGTTTATGGAATCCATATGAATCTAAGGAGAGATACAGTATATCTGCCACACTTCATTCACTGATAATGACCTGAGACAGGACACGCCCACACGCTGTTCACAGGGAAACAGTCAGTGTCATCTACATACAAGGCCATGTATGTGGGGGCGCACCACACAACATGTGTTATTTGAGTGTGTTAAGACCTCGAAAAAGCCATCGCCACTCGGTTGCACCTCACAACCTGCACACATCACACACTATACAGGGCTAATGTCATTTTGGGCCCTAAATATTTGTTGACTGCATTAGTGTGTGTGTGTGTGTGTGTGTGTGTGTGTGTGTGTGAGAGAGGGGTGTGTGTGTATGTGTGTGTGTGTGTGTGCGCATCGTGAGCGTGAGTGTAAACATTTGTAATATGGGTGTATGTATGTGTGCATGTGTGTGACGTATGAGTGTGTGTGTGTGTGTGTGTGTGTGTGCGCGCATTAGTGTGTAAGGGTTAGTGTGTGTGAGAGTGAGGGAGAGAGTGAGGGAGAGAGGTGTGTGACGAGTAAATGTGCTTGTGTTTGTGCTTGTTTGTGTGTATGGTTTGAGTCTGTGTGTATTAACATTAGTGATGTGTATGCGTGTACAATAGGCTGCAGGTGCTGGAAGAAAAGCCTCACACTATGATGTTCATGAACGTGAGGTCACTGAACGTGATGTCACAGAAGGTGTCACTGAATATAATGTCACTCAATATAATGCCACACAAAGTTATTAATCATTTTTCGGCATACGTTTAAGACATTAGCACGGCTGACCCGTTTGAGATATCAAAAATCCCTCCGCAATTTTGCATCCTCAATGTCTTTAGATCTCTTTGGCCCAGTTTGGTAGCGATTGTATAATTTCCCTAGGAGGAGTATATCAAAATCCATGGTTTTGTTTTTTTTGCGAACGACACCAAAATAAACGGCCTCCTGTTGAGTTTAGCCCAGGACATGCAGCGCGAAAGTTGTTCGGCTCGATGAGCTCTAAATGTGTACCGAGTTTTGTGTGCCTGCGTGAAAGTGTGTACAGATGTAGCAACTCAAAACAGCCAGGGTCGGGCAACTGACGTGTGAATGGCTTATGGCTGGCGGATGGCTGATGTGTGGCTGTCGTGAATCCCCCCTCCTTCTCCTGCCAGAAGGCGTGTCCAGATTTCACAGTAAACACGCCCATTGAAGCCATATTTATTCATTTACAGTCCGCCACCACTAGATGGCGCTTTGTTCTCAAGAAGACGTTAACAGAAGCCAGCAATTTAGCTGCTGAGTAGCAATCACGTGATTTTAACCCTCCGCCCCCCGCCGGACTGACGCTAGCAAACTGCAATATGGAGATGAAGATGACAGTTTAATGGACTTCTTATCCAGGGTAAGTGTTGGGTTTTTTATATAAAATTTGGGTGTTAGTTTAGTTCCCAGTTTAATAATTATTTTTAATTGGCCGATTTGAAAATCACTGTCAGCGCCTGCAACAGTCAGATGTAACTTTAGGTAACTTAATCATCTGTTTACCAAGTCTGGAGTTACAGTTTACTGTCAGTGTCACAAAACTCACAACGTCACTCTCTCACTCAAAAAGACGCTAAAACTTTGGAAATACTATTAACTTTGGCTGCACTACCCGAGAAACTGATTTAATATAGTTTTGTGAGCTCAGTGTATTTTTATAAAAAGAGTGTTCGTGTCCTCTGAAAATTACTGAGAATCTGACTGAGTGTTCTCTGGATTTAGATAAATTCAGCATTTTTGGGGGGGGGGGGGGGGGAGAGTTAATCTGCAGTTGGGATTAGGTGTACCGGAGCTAGCAAGCTAAACTCTCATAACCATGTTTGTCTTATTATGGCGTTATATTCCTGTCACAATTCTGAGCGCGTGGTTTGACATTTTGTGAGCAGACAAAGCACTCTATGCGCGTGCAGTGCCTCCACTGCGGGTTCAACAGCTCAATTCTGCGCGTGCAGTGTCTCCCTTGCTCGCTCAACATGTTCTCAGCACACGCGCGACTTCTCGATTCTGTGCGCGCTCGACTCTGCCTGTGCGCTTTCGTCAAAGTGGGACGAAACCGCGGGACTCGATTGAGGCGCCCTGGGCGGACCAAATATCTGCGCGGCCCAACGGACAGCGGATCCGCGCTGCGCGATCCACTGGGCTGCGCAAATAAACCAGTTCATTTCTGCGCTGTCCAGATTGTCCGTCGCGCTGTCCGTTGGGCCGCGCAGATATTTGGCCAGTCCAGGGCAGCTCAATCGTCCCACTTTTGATGTGTTTGGCTTCCCATAGTCCAGTGTAACAAAACTGCCACAAAACCAACCAATCACAGACTTCCACACACTACTTCTGATTGGCTGTTCCTTCTCTATCAGCTGGCACTATCGACCGCATAACGGAAGCGTTGTAAATAAAGGTTTATAAGTAAAGCGACCGAGTTGCCCGATTTGAATTTTAGTCCATTTTTAGTCCATTTAGTCCAACGATGAGCTATATGGATAATTAGATAAGTAAATAAAAACACACAAAGGACAAACGAAACTAGTATATACTAATACTTCATTGAATAAAAAATAAATACTATAATATTTGTTTATGATATTTATAAAGAAATACAACTTAATTTACAATGCTTCGCTTATATAATATCCTTTCATTTGTATAGAATTATATATAATATAATTTTAATTTCTTATAATTTTCTTTTGATTTTGTAAAGCTACTTTGAGACAATGCCCATTTTAAATTATCTTGTTTTCTTTAACCAGAGCTCTGCAGTGGAGGATTGGTTCAGAGGGGTGACGGCTGACCTTTTGGAGCTACTGAAGGGGCATGAACGACCTGGAGTCTACACATCGGTGATGTGTAGAAAGTGTAGAAAGTGTTTGAAAGTTTTTTATAAATTGGATATTTTAATAATAATAATAAAAAACAGATAGAGACTGATAAGCAGTTGGTGATACAACTTCTATTCACCTGTTTTTATACAAATTACTGTTTTAACTTTGAAGAATAAAGTTTTTTTTTTTTACATCATGTTTGTGCGTTTTAATTGTTGGGGTATTGTTAGGCCAATTTGTTTTGATAGATTTTTTACTTGAACCAACTACATCAATTGGCTAAAATATGAGACAACTTTGTTTTAAATAGTCAAAAAGTTGGGCTATAAAATAAATAATAATAATAATAATTATTATTATGGTCATAGAAACAAACAACCATTGAACATGTGAGTCATTTTCTCAATATAAATAAATGTTTGGGTTTTAAAAACTACATCAACAGAACAAAGACAAACTTGGGAGAAGTGTAGGGGGAGAAACCTCAACAGAGAATGTACTGACTTACATGGTGCAAATTGCTCTGTGGGGGGGGGGAGACTGCAGTATAGTACTTGAAATCAAAGTGCTCGCTTAAATAAGATGTGACGCTTCGCACACACACACACACACACACACACACCTCCGCAGCGCACACACTGGGGGAGGGGCGGCAACTATTAACGACATACGGGGGTTGGACAATGAAACTGAAACACTGGCCAGTTTAGTGCTTCATAGCTAAATTTGCCCAGCCTGGTGGCCGATCTTCACTGATTGCACATTCCAGCAGTAAGAGCGGAGTGTGAAGGTTTCATTAACAGAGTAATAGACAAATTGTTGCTGCGCGTCTTGCTGGCGAATCTGTGACCAAGACAGCGCGTATCTGTGATGTATCAAGAATCTCTGTGTTTTTGGGGATCTTTCGACTCGCCGGCGCACAAATGCGTTTGTGTTAAAGCCAAATGATAAATCCAGGAGCAGACACACACACACACACACACCTCTCCATTAACAAACACAGATACAGTGTACAGTACAAACGTAGTGTGTGGGGATTGAAAGATTTCCCACTGTGTCTCCTCATTGCTTTTCATTATCATTCTTAGTATGTTATGAAGTCCGGTGATTAAAATGGTGTGTGTGTGTGTGTGTGTGTGTGTGTGTAACCCCCCAGCCTACGCGAAGAATACCTGATTTACAAGGCAAAAGACGGTCAGAGGTGTGAATGCACGTCTCTGCTTTCCTCTGCAGTGTGTGTGTGTGTGTGTGTGTTCGTGCTTTAGGTTGTTTGGAGTGCTTTCCTAAATTCAATCTGACTGAATCCGTATAAACAAAAAATCATGTTTGAGAAAACGACACATTCTGTATCTGCAAAGTTGAGCTTGGAAGTGAAACTCTGGGTCACTGATCACTCAGGGTCACTCTGATCACTCAGGGTCACTCAGGGTCACTCTGATCACTCTGATCACTCAGGGTCACTCAGGGTCACTCTGATTCATGCATATTTCCTCACACATTTCATTCTCATTTATTTAATTGTCTTTTAATTCGCTAAAGCTGCTTTGCGATAGTAACCGCTGTTAAAAGCGATATATAAATAAATCCGATATTACTAAACAAATCCTGGAGCCTGTGCGCGGTGTGTGTGTGTGTGTGTGTGTGTGTGTGTGAGAGAGAGAGAGATCTCCTCTACGACGTGTGCGTTATGTGATTAATACAACTGATCAGTTTCTGTAACATGCGGTGTAAGACCACAGGAGCGTTACAGCATATTAATAAAACTGAGCTATATTAAATTTGTTTTTTGTTTTTTTGTATATATTTACATGTTCAAACAAAACGTGATTTTCAGAGTATATAATTTGTTGTATCATCTGATTACAGCGTTGGCTGATTTTGTGATTGAGACCCAGGGGTTACATAGAAATATTTTTATTAGTAGTAGTAAGCCAGGCTTTAGTAACCGAGGACAAATCACGATATAAGCCCTCTCTCTCTCCCTCGCGCACACACACATACACGCGCACACAAACAGCACATGAAATCGCGTAAAACCAAATGAAACTAGGGCAAAAAATAAGTGTACTGGCTGATTTAGTGATGGTTGAGACCCATATGGGTTTAATTTACATTACAACAATTTTATTATTATTATTATTATTAGCAGTAGTAGTAATCCACAATATAAGCTCTCTCCCTCTCACACACAGCACATGAAACTGCGTAAAACCAGATTAAACTGGATCGCCTTGCATTACAGCGGCTTTAAGCATTTCGCCACATGAGAAGTTGTGGGTTCGCTGACTGTGAATGTGCGCCTCTTTGTCCACAGGTGTGAAGTTGCATCGTGTTACTATGCGTCGCTATACTGTACATTGTAACACACTATGTTCAAGAAAAAAAAAACATTCTTAATTACTCATGACCTCTCGTAAGAATAAAATGACTATAGCCCATACTTAGCTGAGTTATTTATTTATGTAAAACATACTGGTCCAGCATTAAAATACATTTCGGCTGACATTCTAATGTTTTTATATCATTATTTTGAAAGTATATGAGAGTGGCCGTGGCCCGATGTCTTATGCATGAAAGGTCTGAGCATTAATGCATCGTTAGGGACCGGTACTCTGTACTGTATACTGTATATCTCCAAAATGACACGCTTGATTTAATCATAAAAATGTGTGGACAATGCAAGAACTGCAGTTAACTGAATCAGTCACTGCACCACCTGGCGGAATTATACAGCATTGCAACCATCTTTTTAGAACAACGCAAAGGGGCGTTTATGGGGCGTGGCTTTGTTCACTGCGTCATCGCGGGGGATCACGTTCCATTCACGGACACTTCAAGGAATTCTAACGGATAGTTAATGGTCCATTCACGGACCAGCCGGCTGTTTGAAGCTGCTTCATCTGTATGAGCTAGGCAGCAAAATCTCATATGGGGGCCCTGGGCCACGAGACTCTCAGGCATCCTGATGGCAGCAGATTCCAACCTGTCTGCCAAGTTTCATGAGATTTTGAGCATGTTAAAACCCCTGAAAAGTCCAAAAGGGTGAAAAAAAATCCTTAGGAAAACAAGAGGGTCCTGCGTACCTTATAGTGCTTGGGCCCTAAATATAATTGCAAGCAACGATGACGGGCCCAAGCACCTTGTGCCATTCCCACCCCGGGTGCACCGCACAACCTGTGTTATTTGAATGTGTTAAGACCTCGAAAAAGCCATCGGTGTGATGTGTGAGTGTGTTTGTGTGTATGCAGGGCTAATGTGTGTGTGTGTGTGTGTGTGTGTGAAAATGTGCCATTTTAATTCAGATCCAACATTTGAATGGTTTGTGATCCATGCATGGGCGTCAACTTGCACGTTCTGTAATATTCCATTGTCATTCATATTGCTGCTGTTTTAGAGCCCTTTACTAAATCATTCGTTAGTTATCAAGTTGATATACAGGTCAATCTGAATTTTAAAATAATCAGTAAATTCGTAAATTACACTCAAAGTATCAACTCCAACTATGAAGTCTGATTTGATTTGCTGGGGAAATAAAATTTAGGAAGAGACATCCGCTCTGTTTTGTTAATTCATCTAAAACCCCCTACAGTATTTGCCAACAGCGCACCCAGTTGGATAAATTCACACCTATCATGAATGAAAGGTGAGAAAAGATTCAGCAGAATCTTCTGACACCATGCTTGCTCTGAAAGACTATATTCGACAAGATTATAAAGAATAAGAATTGTATTTATAATAAGATAATTAATTGAATAATTAAATTATATAAAATACAGTCTTTATCTAAAAGCCAGACCAAATTTCTCATTCAAGTAGTTAAATATGCTTATACTGTAGATACGTAGGTTATATTTTAAAAGTACAATTACAATGAAAAAGCTTTTTACACATGAGTGCTCAAATGTATAGCAAACACAATTATTAATTTATTGTATATATTTAACTTCATTCAGCCGTTTAAGTTACATGAAAAAATAACATGCATACCAGCCCAATATTATTTTCTGTTCGGATTTAAAGATGCACACACGTGTGCAAAAAGATGAAGTACAACAAAGAATACAAAAGTGTATCATTTTTAACAAAGTTACCCTAAAACAATATTGTCTCCAATTCTGAAGCAAACATTATTTTGTTTTTGTTCTAGTCTTCTCGCTGAATCCAATGCACTCCGAGGTGAAAATCCGCAGACCCCCAGTTACTGTACAGTCGTGGGCAAAAGTTTTGAGAATTACATAAATATTGGAAATTGAGAAAGTTGCTGCTTAAGTTTTTATAATAGCAATTTGCATATACTCCAGAATCTTATGAAGAGTGATCAGATGAATTGCATAGTCCTTCTTTGCCATGAAAATTAACTTAATCCCGAAAAAAAACTTTCCACTGCATTTCATTGCTGTCATTAAAGGACCTGCTGAGATCATTTCAGTAATCATCTTGTTAACTCAGGTGAGAATGTTGACGAGCTGGAGATCATTATGTCAGGGTGATTGGGTTAGGATGGCAGACTTGACACGTTAAAAGGAGGGCGATGCTTGAAAACATTGTTCTTTCACTGTTAACCATGGTGACCTGCAAAGAACTGTGTGCAGCCATCATTGCGTTGCATAAAAATGACTTCACAGGCAAGGATATTGTGGCTACTAAGATTGCACCTAAATCAACAATTTATAGGATCATCAAGAACTTCAAGGAAAGAGGTTCAATTCTTGTTACGAATGCTTCAGGGCGTCCAAGAAAGTCCAGCAAACGCCAGGATCGTCTCCTAAAGAGGATTCAGCTGCAGGATCAGAGTTCCACCAGTGCAGAACTTGCTCAGGAATGGCAGCAGGCAGGTGTGAGCGCATCTGCACGCACAGTGAGGTGAAGACTTTTGGAAGTTGGCCTGGTGTCAAGAAGGGCAGAAAAGAAGCCACTTCTCTCCACAAAAAGCATCAGGGACAGATTGATCTTCTGCAAAAAGTATGGCGAATGGACTGCTGAGGACTGGGGCAAAGTCATATTCTTGAATGAAGAGTCTTTCCGATTGTTTGGGGCATCTGGAAAACGGCTTGTCTGGAGAAGAAAAGGTGACCGCTACCATCAGTCCTGTGTCATGGCAACAGTAAAGCATCCTGGGAGCATTCATGTGTGGGGTTGCTTCTCATCCAAGGGAGTGGGCTCACTCACAATTTTGCCCAAAACACAGCCATGAATAAAGAATGGTACCAAAACACCCTCCAACAGCAACTTCTTCCAACAATCCAACAACAGTTTGGTGAAGAACAATGCATTTTCCAGCACGCTGGAGCACCATGCCATAAGGCAAAAGTGAAAACTAAGTGGCTCGGGGACCAAAACGTTTAAATTTTGGGTCCATGGCCTGGAAACTCCCCAGATCTTAATCCCATTGAGAACTTGTGGGCAATCCTCAAGAGGCAGGTGGACAAACAAAAACCCACTAATTCTGACAAACTTCAAGAAGTGATTATGAAAGAATGGGTTGCTATCAGTCAGGATTTGGCCCAGAAGTTGATTGAGAGCAGCCCAGTCGAATTGCAGAGGTCCTGAAAAAGAAGGGCCAACAGTGCAAATACTGACTCGTTGCATAAATGTCATGTAATTGCCGATAAAAGCCTTTGAAACGTATGTAGTGCTTGTAATTATATTTCAGTACTTCACAGAATCAACTGAAACAAAGATCTAAAAGCAGTTTAGCAGCAAACTTTGTGAAAACTAATATTTGTGTTATTCTCAAAACTTTTGGCCATGACTGTAATCCCTCTTCTCACCTTTCATTCATGATAGGTGTGAAATTATCAAACCGGTTTCACTGATGGGGGAATTGGCAGAATTGAGGAGTTTAAAAATAATTAACAAGACCGAGCAGATGTCTCTGCCTAAAATATATTTAGTCAGCAAACCATAAACATAAATAGAAACAAATAAAATGTTTAATGGTATCCATTAAATCAGACTTCATAGTTGGATTTGATACTTTGAGTGTAATTCATACATTTACTGAATATATTCAGATTTTGTAAAATAATGAAACCTGTTTCCTTCCTGGACCTTTTGTCCGCATCACAATGAACTGAAGCTCAGCACGTCTACTTTCCTTGTTTTAATCTGTAATATTTAAGTGAAATACATTTTGAGTATATGCTTAAATATTCCTTTTTATTCATGGACAGATGATGTATGTTTGATCTGCATTATTGCAAGAGGCAGTGACTTTGTGGAGGAGAATGTCTGCACTTTTTGTAAAGTGAAAGTACGAGCCGCGGGTTCACGCACGCCAATGAACAGCTTTATTTCAGTCATAAATCCACAATCACATTCCAGCTATTATTTCCAGCCGTGGTCAAATAATGAATGAAATAATTATTCAATGCTGGACACAAACAGCAAAAAAAGCCAGATTATAATTTTTCATAAAAAGCCCGAAGCACTTTCTGTTTATATTTGTTCATTCGTGTCTTCTGATGGTGCTCGACACATTTTAACGAAGACATGTTGACATTCACGAATCAGGACATTCGCATAATTACTGTATATGTGCGTGCGTCTCATAGGTGTGCGTGCGCGCATTTCATGTGTAGTTGTGTTAGCAGTTAGTAGTATATATAGATATGTGACTGTTTCATATATGTGTATGCAAGTGTTTCACTTGTGTGTGCATGAGTGAAGTTTGATTTAAGCCCTATACAGCGCCTCATAATTTAGGGCATCTCTTTTCATCATTTTGAGCATAATATGAAGCACATATACGCAGATTCATCATAAAATATTATTATTGTAAAACAAAATAAAATTAATGTTTGCTTCAGCATTGGAAACAATATTGTTTTAGGCTAACTAATTATACACAATTCGTCGTTGTACTTGGTTTGGCTTTTAGATAAAGTCCTTCCATGCGCCATCTGGCGGATATTCAGTGAAGCACATCACATTTATTGAAATTCCCGAATGTTGCTTGAGGGATCTCACGGCATGCCGCGTGCCAAATTGCAGGATCTAATGGGAAAAAGCGTGCATTCTTAATGGCCAGATCTGTACCCCCCGAGTATGGTTACCTTTGGTATTTAGCAAGGTCAAAGCTAGTGGGTTACCTCCACATTGTACGTATGACTGTGCCATAGAGTTATTACCTGGCACCATGCCACCCCGCAATCGCATTTACCCTCTCTCCATCACTGAACAAAAGGCAATGAATGAATATATCCAAGAAGTATTGCAGCAAGGTTATATACAACCCTCAACATCACCAGCCTCAGCAGGAATCTTTTTTGTGGAGAAGAAAGGAGGAAAAAAGATCCTCAACTGGAACCAAGCAGCAGCAGAAGCATTCCTCAAACTAAAGAATTCCTTCACCTCAGCTGCCATATTGAAACACCCTGACCCCGATAAGCCATTTATCGTTGAGGTAGACACACCAGATGCAGGTGTGGGAGCAGTCCTATCACAAAGGTTTGGTGAAAAACCAAAACTCCACCCTGTCGCATTTTTTTCACGCAAGTTGTCCTCTGCTCAGAGAAATTATGATGTAGGTAACCGGGAGTTATTAGCAATCAAGCTGGCCCAAGAAGAATGGAGATATTGGCTGGATGGAGCAAAATATCCATTTACCATATTCACAGATCATAAGAACCTGGAGTACCTCAAGCCTGCCAAGAGACTTAACCCTCGTCGAGCCCGTTGGGCTCTATTCTCTTCCAGATTTCAGTTTACGGTCTTGTTTCGCCCAGGTTCAAAAAATGTGAAAGCAGATTCACTCTCCCGCCTCTATGATTCCCCCCAAGAACTTAGCCAAGAACCCGTCCTACCCCAGTCCTGTTTCATATGGGCAATAACATGGGATATAGACCAAGAAATAACACGATCCCAACCAAGACAACTGCCCAAAGCATGCCCTCCTAACAGGAGATTTTTATCCAGTGCTCTGCAAGCACATAGGCCCATACAACACCAGCTTCTGGACATCCAGGCTCCTATCAAACATACCACCTTCTCAGAAATAAGTATTGGTAGCCCAACATGATGAGGGACATACACCAGTTTGTTTCCTCATGTACCGCATGTGCCCAAGCCAAGACCTTACCAGCCTTACCAGCAGGCAAACTGATGCCGTTGCCCACACCCCAACGTCCCTGGTCCCATTTAGCAGTAGATTTTGTGACAGACCTCCCCGAATCAAACAGGAACACAGTGATCATGGTCATTATCGACTGCTTCTCCAGATCACTACGTCTAATTGCTTTACCTGGATTACCCACAGTGTTTGAAACAGCTGAACTAATATTTACTCAGGTTTTTTCGATATTTTAGAATCCCAGAAGATATAGTGAGTGACAGGGGCACACAATTTACCTCCAGAGTCTGGTCCAGCTTCATGGAGAAAATCAGAGTAAATGTCAGTCTCACATCGGGATATCACCCACAAGCCAACGGTGATATCCTGAAGTCAAAGAGCAAACCAGGAGATCGACCGCTTCCTGAGAACCTATTGCGCTAACAATCAGAACGACTGGGATCGATATCTCCCATGGGCAGAATATGCCCAGAACTCCTTACGCCACTCTGCCACCAAGCTTACCCCATTCCAGTGTGTACTAGGCTATCAGCCTCCTCTGTTTCCATGGAATGCAAACATCACTGACTCGCCAGCAGTAGATGAGTGGTTTAAGCGCAGCGAACAAGTTTGGGAAACCAGTCATCAACATTTAGAACAAGTGGCTCAGATAAATAAAGAAGAGGCTGATAAACACCGCAGTGAAACCCCACATTACAAATAGGAGAGTCTGGCTAGCCATTCGTAATCCCGAGGGCAATAAGAAACTTAACCACAAGTACATCGGACCATTTAAGATATTGAAGAGAATCAATAATGTCACTTACCGTCTTGAGCTGCCACGCCACTGCCGAATATCACCATCCTTTCACGTTTCCTGTCTCAAGCCAGTCCTATCAGGACCCCTAGCCAACAATATACCTCCTCAAACACCACCTGACCCCTTAGAAGTGGAAGGTCAACCAGCCTACATAGTTAAAGAAATCCTTAGTTCCCGGTGCAGAAATGGGATACTACAGTATCTGATTGACTGGGAGGTGTATGGCCCAGAGGAACAAAGTTGGGTTTCAGTACAAGACATCCTGGACCCAAATCTCTGCCATGAATTTCATGCTCATCACTCAGAACTCGCAGGTTCCCGACCAAGAGGTAGACCAAGAAAAAACAATGCTCCCAGAGTGAGCTCTTTGGGGGCGGGGGTTCTGTGAGAGAACCAGAGGAACAGGTCTCAAACTCCATTTCCCAGCATGCATGCACACGGCCTTGTTCACCGGAGTTCTGATTGAACTCACCTGTTCCTCATTTCCCACAATTACAAAAGCCACTCAAAAGCACTGCAACAGTGCGAGGTATAATTTTGTACCTTTCCGTCTAAATTTACCAAGCCTTTGATTTATATTTGGATATTCGACTTTTGACCACATTTTTGTATAAGGATTTTTGAGTTTTGCCCTGACCCTACTATTGTTGTTTTTACCTCGCTTGACCTTGCCTGTTTTTTGACCTTTTGAATTGTTTGTTGGAGTTTAGCAATAAACCTCTTCGATTACACGCATTTGCATCCATCTCTACCCTCATCCGTAACATCACCCAAACAACCCTGATCAAAAGTATTAACATCCTTTACATATTCTTGATGTTTTGCCACATTATAAGCACACAGGCTGACACACAGATTTAAATGGGTATTAAAGAGACATTTTCATTGCTGTGACTCACTGTTATTGTACTTAATGTATGTGCGCAAGTTTTCCTGCTCATGAGGAGATTGGCTGGATACTGCACCATGGGGAAGACAAAATAACTGCCAGTGGACCTGTGTAATAAGGTAGTTGAACTTAGTAAGAAAGTGATATAAAAAAGATATCTCAAAAGTTGACACTGCCAGTCAGTACTGTTCAAACATCAAGAGAATACAGGCTGCTCTGGGAAAAATGGAGGTTGTTTCAAGGAACACAATAAGGAGATACTTGAACACAAATGGAAGGACCTGAATGGTTGAGTTACCAGGAGAAAGCCATTCTTGTGTTTTGGGGCTGTGTGAGCTCTAGTTGACCACGGAAGTTAGTCAAAATTGATGGCAAGATTAATCCAGCATGTTATCAGAAAATACTGGCAGACCATTTACATTCTACAGCACAAAAGCTGCACATGGGACGGTCTTAGATGTTTTAACATGACAATGATCCAAAGCACAAGGACAAGTTTACCCTCCAATGGCTACAGAAGAAAAAAAGTGAAGGTTCTGAAGTGGCCATCACAATCTCCTGACCTCAATATCATTGAACCACTTTGGGGAGACATGCAGTTCATGTCTACCCAACCAAAAAAAGAACTAGAGGCATTTTACCAAGAAGAATTAAGAGAATTAAGGACCTCGTGCACAAATATTACAAAAGACTGCATGTCAACATTGATGCTAAAGGGGACAGTACAAGAACTAAAGGTCTGCAAACTTTTGAACAATAATTATTTGAACAATTAATGTCATGTTGTGTTTAATGATTGTGCCATTCTGTTAACCCATATATATGAACTTGAATCCTATAATAAAATAAAATAAATGTGATTTGCCTTCTCACTCATGTTTTCTTTAAAAAGTTGTAAACACATCTTGCAAATTCTCCCAAGGTATGCAAACTTGTACAACTGTATGTTAGAACAAAATTTATTTTAGCAGTGGTTTTGCTAAAATGTGGCTATAAACACTGGTTGTGCCCTGGATCTGAGCAATGTTACACAGTGCATTGTTTTTTTAACAACGTGTCAAACAACAGTCACAAATATGTAGATATATATGTTTTTTTTTTATTCACACAATTATTTCATTACACAGCAAATCACTAACATGTTTGAAACTCTTAAATTAATTTTACTTTCTTAATGCTTAAATACTAAAAGAAACCAAATCATAGTATGTATTTATTACTACTTAAGAAAGAAACATGATTACACAATATTACTTTCTAAGATGCTATAAAAGTTTAAACCTAGTCATAAAGTTAAGCTAAAAAAACCCTGCATTTTCTATACTTTCTTGTAAATTTCTAAATACATAGTCACACTATTTAGTTACTACGTTATTGTAATTAACCATTTTTATGATGAACGTTAAAGAAAATAGAAAGTAGCAAAATCAAACAGTCAATCAAATAGTTTTTACTACAGTAAAAATTAACCTACCCTGACCTAACCTACATGTACAGAACAAAACCACACACTATTTGAATTTTAATTACATTCTTTTATCTAGATTACACTAGTCATTTGGTTGAGACTCTTGAAAGAAAGATTCTAAGACAAAAGATGCTTATGTAGATGTGCAATTTGAAAAGTTGACACTTTTTCCAATTCATGTTTGTTCACTAGAATTAGAGTTGACTTCTTCCTTCAACTAATTTTAACTTATCGTTACTCAAATTTTCACTTGATTTCTTTCTTGATTCCTCACTCAATTCTTTATTTGATTCCTCACTTGATTCCTCTCTTGATTCTTGACCTGATTAATCGCTCAATCCTTCACTTGATTCTTCACTCGATTCTTCACTTGATTCTTCACTTATTTCATCACTTGATTCCTCACTCAGCTCTTGATTTTCCACACATTCCCAGAATTTTTGGATGGGTATTTTTTGAGGGAGCTTTCCATTACCTTTGTAGAAAAGCATCACTTTTGTTTCAGCAAAAATTCGAGGCAGGGTGTATGAAACCTGCAGAATAGCAAATTAATGAAAGTAATTAATACATTGGGTCTGTAACAGGTTGTCTCTAAACCCCACCCTTATGCATGCTGAATGTATGCAGATAGTTATGTTCTGACGGACAGAAGACTTTATCTATTACAGCTGGAGCGGGTCTGCCTGATCTGCATCATGACAAAAGTTAACATTGATTATTTGGTACTTCTTTAACGGACAAATCCTAAATCTGTGCTACTGCATTTTGTTTATAAGCCATGTAGATGACACAAATACTAAAGTAAAAACTTTGCACTTATGATATACCAAGAACACAAAACAACAAATATCCTCAACATCCTCAATGTCTTTAGATAACATAGGCCTGGTTTGGTGACAATTGTATAAATTCCCTAGAAAGAGTGTATCAAATTCCTTTGAGGGCGTTTTGTCAAATGACTTCTGGCTGAGTTGAGCACAAGACATGCAATGTGAAAGTTGTTCACCTCTATGAGCTCTAAATGGTCACTGGATTTCATGTGCATACGTGCAAGTGTGTATGAGCTATGCAGCAAAATCTTGTGTGAGAGCCGCGAGCCACACCTGAGGCCCAGACTCTCAGGGATCCTAATGGAAGCAGATTTCAACCTGTCTGCCATTTCTTTTGTTAAGACCCCCAAAAACCCAAAATGGTGGGGGAAAAAAATCCTTAGGAAACCAATAGGGCCCTTCACACGCTATGACAACATAGGGCTAATATCATTGTGCTTAGGCCCTAATAATCCTTACAAAAACAATAGGGCCCAAGAACTTTAGGGCCCTTCACACTCTATGACGACATAGGGTTGATGTCATAATGCTTGGGCCCTAAATATATTTAGGGTTATTGTACAAGAGGAAAATGTGATCTGAGTCACTGGGTAAAAATTTTTAAGTAATATGACTGATGTGATTTATTTATAGTTTTTGCATACTTTTCCCCACACCATGTTACTCCGTCTGCAAACTAAAACATATCTAAATCCATGATTAATGTTCGGACACTAAAAGCTTGCCTTTATACTATACCTTGGTCAACGCATAGTTGGTGTGGCTCAGCATTGCGGTGAAGGGTTTTGGGAATGAGCCAGACGGGTAATGACACATTAAGGAAGTAAAAGACCGTATGCAAGCTGGTTGAACCCGTTGAAAGTACAGTAAATGGTTAATGTTAATAGCTCTAGCAAAACTACTTACCAAGATGGTTCAGCATTTTACAGTGCATCATGTGCAGTGTTGAGACACATGCAACTTGTATTTATAGTGCCAAAATTGCAATTGTAATTTTTATTTTGTAGAGTGTAATGATTTTGTTATGGGGGAATTATTGTTGTGGTTTATGATCACATAACCACTTTATGGAAATACACTATTTGTTATCTTGCATTTAGAGTGAAACCTTGAATTGCGAGTAAGGTGGTTTGCAAGTGTTCTGCAAGACGAGCAAAATTTCTAAATAAATTTTGACTTGAAAAACTTGCAAAATTTTTTAAGACTTGAAAGTCTTACTATTTATGAGTATCAAGAATCATATAGCACAAGTGCGCTTCTTGCTTTGATGCCGAGCACCACATGATCACAATTGAGCCAACCTTTGTTCTCTCGCACGCGATGCGGAATTGTGGGTAATTGTCTCCCAATAATCAACATTCATGTGCATGTACTGTTTACTATAACACTGCGACCATGTGTGTGCACGGAAAGCATCTTTTATTTTGTCTTTGTATGTTTGTATGTGAAAGTCGTCCTTTCACGTGCACGTGTACTGTTTATTATAACACATATGTGTGCACACATGTAAATTAAAAACAAGTCTCATTAGAGAGGTTAAAGATTAATTTTCTCTCTCTCTATCTCTCTCTCTCTCTGTCAGATTGCACTGATTCTGTTTGTGTGTGTGTGTGTGTGTGTGTGTCATTAGACAGTGTGCCCCTTCCCTGCTCCTCTCGCCTTCACACACACTTTTACTTTACAGCAATGATTCTGTTATTCTTGTGTGCGTGCACTCGAGGGTCATTAGAGAGGTGTTTTCCCGATGAGGCAGTCGTAGGGTTGAGCAGACCCCCAACTAAGAGCAAACACTCCATCACATTCCAGAACCTCTTCCCCAGACATCATGGTGCCATCCCAATAACCTTATCTCATTCGGGAACATAAAGGAGAGGTTGTGAAACTAAGCTACAGGAACTTAACCAGGCATGGGACAGGAAGTTTGCTGGGCTTGAAGCTACACTAAAGCCAGATGCCTCAAACTAGACCCAAAACCATTGTGTATATTGGCGATCCTGTAAACAGTTTTACAGCTTCAACCCGAGTTGGGGGGACGGACGGACCACCAAGTCACATTTTGACCATCTGAGTGACCCCAGGACACATGCGTTCTCCAAATGGCTTTCAAAGAACAAAGAGGAATACAGCAGAGACACTATTTAAGCAGTCTTTAGTGGTGCCAGTAGGATAAAAAAACGCTAGAAACATATATTCAGTATGTTTTATATCTGTGTGTTATGTTTGTTTATTCTACATAAATTTAGAGGTATTATTAGCATTTACAAACCCTGTTTATTAAACAAAGCTATAAATGAGTGTGTAAGATAGGGGATATGTGGTATCGATTGAAAGCTTATTTTATTCAAACAACAGTGGTGTACACAGAAAATTGGTTGTATGAACTAGAGCTCATGTAAAATTACTTTATAAAAGGTAATTAAAAGTGTAATCGGCTTGGCCCCATGTGACAGCCGTAAACCCGACCTAATTTATGCACAAAAGGGGGAACCAAGTGAGGCGTGGCTAAGCCCTGCAACCACATCCGATTGGACCAATCATCCGTGGGACAGACTGGCACACAGGGACAAAACTCATCGACCCGTCCAAACATGTTCTTTCGCTCATTCTTACGTCTGTTTGTTCGTCATCATGGGCATCTGACGGAAGCAAGCTCGCCGCTCGGGCTGTGTTACATGCACTGTGTATCATGGCAAGGTTACAACATTATCTGGTCATCGAATTTATTCAGTTGTGCAGTACTGTGCAAAAGGGTTGAGCCACGCCACATTTCTTGATATTTGTTTTCAGAGAGAGTCAGACTTTATTGAATTTTTAAAATGTGTTCCTTAAGAATACAGTAGTTCTCTAGGCTTCCTAAATAATTTTTAATCTAGCCCCAGACCAGACTACAATGCTACATGTTGCAGACCCTTATTTAACAGATTAAATTAACAAACCCACAAATAGTATGTAAAGGAAGAATTTTTTACAGTCATACACTCAGGGGAGAAAAAAATATAAATAAATCACAGAGCTACCTCATTTCTAGACAATTTCACTGCTTTGCCCAGGTGTCTTTTTCTGTAGAACCACAGGTACTGGATTGGATCTTCATGATCCCTTCCATAATTTAACTTGACAGGCTGTAAAAGAAGTCCAGCAATTAGTCAATATGTTTTTAGCATTATGTGACAGTACAAATGTAAAATTTTACAGACATAATTAAACATGTTTAAGCTATATGTACCCATATTTCTTCCATGCAGTGGAATATACGTATGAACACATACACATACACACGTACACACCACAAATGTCAACACTCACACATGTGCGCCCACACACACGCAAACACACACACACACAGTTGACGTGACAAATATCAGGCCTAATACGTCATATTGAGTGAAGTGTGCAGGTTGTGTGGTCCGTCTGGGTGGCGATGGCTCAGGGTACTTGGACCCACTCATCGTTGCTTGCAACTATATATTGTATTGAATGAAAGGGAAAACATGTTTTGAGAATTTTTTAAAATAAATTATTAAAAAACCCTGAAACCTCTTCTTTACAAAAGTATTTAGATCCTTTATTAATTTGGTTGTACAGTACAAGCCCTTTGGTAGACATTATTCGATATAGTACTGTGCACAAGACCTGAGCCACCCATCGTATTAAATGAAAAGAAATGAAATTATGCAGATTAAATTAAAGAAATGGAAACAAATGTTTTACTGTGACAGGCTGCAAATTGACTACAGATACAATTTTAAATCTGGTTGTTTGTGTAATAGCCTCAGCAGCTGCCTCATTTCCCCTCTTGTCTGTTAAAACCACTCAGCATTCAGCATCACCATTATACTAAGCTCTGTCCTGAACATCTGTCATCATCTGCACCTGTTTCTCACAGATTAGATTTTTACAATTAGATTTTTATTCTTGAATGTATGTGGCTTAATAACCAAAAAATATTCCTCTGAAACTGGTCAGATACTGGGATTGGACTGAAAAAAGAGAGGTAAACATTTGGCAAAAACAAGATGCAAAAAATCCTTCAGGAAGCCTGGATAATTATTCCTTAAAACTATGTTAATGTACAACAAAATCTGAGTCTTTGGAAGCCAAATATGGAGAAATGAGAGGTGGGTGAGGACTTGCACAGTACTGTAAGTGTTGTACACCTGAATTTGGATAGTTTATTCTGTTGTTCATGGCAATTCCCCTCAAGATCCATCAGATCGGATGTAAAGCATTTGTGAACTTAAATCTTCAGGTTGATGTTCAATGGGAAGAGAATAATGAACATGTATTGTTTTGTTAATCTAAAGATGTGTTTGGTAACCATGATGTTACCAAAATTTATTCTGGAAATTTATACTAGAAAAATGTTATGTTACCGTTAATATATAAACAGAAATTCCATTTGGCCTACCACAGGTGGCCAGTGTTTGGGTGGCTGGTGTAGCGGGCAGTCAGTGTAGCGGGCAACCAGTGTATCGGGTGGCCAGTGCAGCACCCGTCTCTCACTGTGTAACAGTAGGCAATGTCATCATCACCTTTTATGTCACACTTTGATGTAATAATATATATGTCAAAACATTTGAGAAGCAGCAAGTTGACTCCACACTTCATTTGCAGGTAATCATAGCATGCGGGGCGTCATGATCTGCAGATACCCACTAGAAATGTTTTGAATGACTATTGTCATGGTGACAAGAAACTTTTTTTTTCCTAGTTTGAGGTTTTGGCTACAGAATAGTTAATCCCACAATGTCAGCATTAATAAACTCTACATAACTGCATGTGTACTATATGCCAGTCTCACCCATGGTGGCAACATAGTAGTAACATCTGAACCCAATACAGTTAACGTAAAGCTACAGGATAACAAGTAAAGCTACAGGATACATCTGAGCACCATTTGGAGTGCCACAGCAAATGATCTGTATACATTTTTCACTTTTTTAAAATATTTTTTCAAAAATCTTCAAAAATGTTCTCTTTATAGGCACTAAGATCAATATAAGCAAAAAGTGACTGGTGAAACTTTCTGATTCTACTGCATGTTAATAGTGTTATAATTATTGGCTTGAACATACCGCATTATTAATGTTGGGAAAAATTATTATTTTACAATTCTTATTCTTACTGGTTTGCAAAACTCTAAGAGGCTTTAAGAAACCTTAGACCCAAAGATCTAGTGGGTCATATTCTAAATAACCTTTTGGAATTAAATATTTTAAACATGGGACATATATATAAAAAAAAAGGGCTGTTAAAAAAAGGAAAAAGCTCCCCAAATTTAAGGCACTACACAGTATATGTGTTTTATATTTTTTGTAACTTACCTTGACAATGAAATAGTCTTCATTTATAGATTTCTCATTTATCCATCGCTGCCATTCCTTACTCACACACATGCACACACAGTGGAAGACTTATTTGTAAGAGACATTAGTAGATGTACAAGGAATGTTATAATGATTATAATCATTGTACAATGTTATAATCATTGTTTTAACTTTTTATACTTCTAAATCTATACTCTTTTTTTATTTGTTTGTTGTGATGAAATTTCAACAGAAGAAAACATTTGTGTGCTTATTACTAAAACATCCGACTTACAGTGTTGTTTGGGTCTTGTTGGGTATTCCGCAGCCAGTTCCTTACTACTGTCTAATCACACACACACACACACACACACACACACACACACACACACACACACACACACACACACACACACACAAAATCTGATCAAAGTCATATACTTATTTATATACCATTGCCCAAAATAATTCTGTTTTCATTTCAAAATCAAAGAAGTTTTTCACCCTTTATGCAGCTCACATGTAAACATTGTAGTTTTCCTAAGCACAGTTATCTCTGACATTTGGCTTCAGTAATAGCTGGGACTTAAAATAATGACCAAGTATCTTGAGAGCTTCATTTATGATATTAAAATAATTTTACTTATTGCTTAGATGTCTACAGATCTAGTTAACATTATATTTGAGCACCCTTTAAAGGTGTTTTATGTCTAATGCTACTTCACTTGTCTGCCTGAGTGTAGAGCACCACGTTTGTTTGTTTGGGGGGGGGGGGGGGGGGGGGTTGCATGTGATACAATCTATAATAATGTTTGGTATTAAAAAAAAGAGAAAAAAATTCTGACTAACTTTGCAATTTTCAGCACTGTCCAAATGTGTCAGCTCATTATTCCGAAATATTTTGCTACCAGCAAACTTGTAAAGTTTGCGTTTGTCAATTCTCCTTATGATTTTTCTTGCTGTTTGGAGATTTTCGTCGTTTGACCGCATGATTTCCTGAAGAATGTCATCTAGAAAAAGAGAGAACACTATACAAGACCAGTTCCAGTAGATATAAGATATTCATGTCTAGCTGGTAATTTAGAAAAGCATTGATCCAAAAAAAGGAGGTATGAATGAACCTGTGAGATTCAGGTATGTTTCAGGGTCCGTAACTGCCTGAGAAATTGTCTTGTCACCAATCTTAAAGTGAGCTTCAGCTTCCAAAAGCACATCTACAATCCTAGTAATAGAAAAGAAAAGACAGGGTCACAACATAGGCATTCAGGACAAACCAGGACTTTTGATTGTGCAGAATAACAGAACACAGTTATGAGGGTAAAATCTCACTTTATTTATCTATGTAATCTCCTGCTACACTAATGCACTTATCCCAGCGTTTCACTAGTGCTTGTATACCATCAAGGTTGAAAGTTTTCTTAGTACACCAGAGCTATGGTTGAACTGCCTGTTTCAGGTCTGAAACTCTAGCTTCCCAGGAACACCTTTAATGACCCAAAGATGTGTAAATGGCTTGGAGCAAGGTCAGGACTGTATGCGGGGATGTGGCAATAACTCCCAGCTAAGTTTCTGTAACATGAAGTTGGTGTTGGTGAATGATGGTGTGTACAGTCCCCACATACAGATGTGTCTTTTCTGGAAGCAAGTTATCCATCAATATCCAACTGGTGTTCTATTCGCTGAGTGTTTATGGAACAGCTGTAGTGGCCCCTGAACCATTTTCTTTTCTTATATATTTGCATCATTCTAATGTTTGTGCAAATCTCAAATGAACTCACATTGTTTCGATTGCCACCTTTGCCCTGTGCTGGCAGACATTGTAGTGAAGCATGTATCGGTTATGGAACAGTTCGTACATGTTGATCGCTTCCTTAATTAAATAAAGAGAAAGAATTATTGTCTTTTTGTTTTATTTGTCAAACATGTTTGTGCATTTAAAATTTTCCACATGTAAAGGGTACCTTATCTCTCATGCAGATATGCTCTTCACCATCCCTGTTCTTGCAAACTCGTGCAAACATCACATAGCGCTCATGGGAGAAGTTACTTGACATCCCTAGATGGTGACAATCTCTATGAATAGAACACAGTATAATATTGTTTGTGAAAAAAATAACACTGAATGCCCTTACTTAAATACAAGTTGTATTTCACAGAAAAAAGTAAATAAGCCAAGCTCACCTACTAAAATAATCCATTTTGTCAACATCAATACCTGTATCTTTATTGGCCACAATTTGAAACATAAAGGGCTTTCTCCAATTTCTGTCTCTGACGCTCACCTGCATTGGGTAAGACATACACAGTTTTGATTAAACAACAGAAATACAAACAAGATATAGAACATGACAAAGAGTGATGTGTTTAAAAAACACCCTTTTTGATTCATATAAACTGGAAACAAGGGTTCCAAAATAGGTTTCTTTAGGCTTTATTAGATAATAATTCTTAATTAATAAGAACAAAGAGTTCTTTGCTTCTATAAAACAGTTCTAATTTGAAATCGTAGGAACCCAAATCTTATTAATATTCTAAGATCTAAAAGATAGATATCTAGATAGAGTAGTTTACTAATTTCAATGGGGAATTGTAATATTACAACAGCCAGTACACAGATTATACAACAACTTAAAAGCAAGAGCAGACACTTAGTGTTAATGTCACCAAAATTTGAAAAAAAAAAAAAAAAAATAGCAACGACCTCCTAATGCATACAAACTTTTTACAAAACTAATTATTTTTTCCATCTCGTCCAGTATCTCCTCACTCGTTTTTTAACCATCAATCCATGTACTACACCAAGTTATCATGTGGACTAATTTCTGAGTCAAGTTGCAAGTAACTGCCATATGCTCATTTGTATTTGTTTTCATCCTCTAATAAGGTTTATGTTAGGTTCTTTTTGTTTACTGCAAAATATACACTGCATTAGTAGTTCAATTTTGAATTTTGTGTATATGTATGTATGCATGTATACATAGTTTGCTATATTTGCATTTTTGTTATTATTACATTTGTAGAAGGGTTTCGGCCTTTAATCAGCTCATGGATGAACCTGAAGTCGTTTGCTTTAAATGACAGACTGCTACCATCATCATCTTTATAAAATCCGGTCCTCATCCTCTCCTTGATGCAATTTTGAATCAGCAGGTCAAACATTTTGGTTGACTGTTCTTCATGCTATGACATTTAAAAAACAAACAAACAAACAAAAAAAACACAAGAGCAATAAAAATCAATTAATATACATTGCTTTTATCTTGTTTGATGGTACTGCACAATTATATCTGTATATTTGAAGCAGATATCTTCAAATATACAAGCGTAACTCACAAATGGAGGATAACATTTGATTTTATTACAAGCCCAAATTAATTACCTTCCAGTCTTTTAGAGCCCTTGTAGTTTCACTTTCCCCTGTTTCTGAAACCTTGTTGGGAAGAGAACAAGAAAAGAAAAACTTAAACACCCCTATATTAAATCAAAGTCTTGCATTTACCCCAGTTGTTTAAATGAAGTTATAAATTTTAACCTAATTAAAATTTAAAGTAACACAAACTGCCGAGTTACCATTTTCTCCGACAGCTCCTTCAGGAATTCTTCAAATAGATGTGAGAATGGGCCATGACCTTGTTTAAAAACAGATGTTATTAATTTTAACAAATTAACATTAATTACTTTCTGCTCAGATTCAGCCAAAATTCTGCAAAAGTGATAAGATGCCATTCCATAATGCAGATGGACCTCCTGGGAGGAAACTCAGCATTTGCTCATGTCCATGGTTTGCCATTGACTGCAATATTTTTTTTAAATCTAAGTATTAAAGGAAATCCTTATGTTTATATTTATGTTAGTTCATTCCATTATTCATGAGCCTCCAAAGAGTGTTTTGGTGTCTTCTTCTTATATCATTAGTAGTAGAAGGAGTAGTGGTATGATTTATTCTTGTTATTTTCTTTACAATCTTTTTTTTTTTTTGGTTTGATTTTTGTCTTGGTTGTCAAGTTTTATATTAAAGCCTCTGTTTGCATAAATGAAAAAATACACAAAGATAACTGAAGAAAATAAAAATGCAGTTTTTACATGATGATTAAGGGAAAACAAGCTGTCCAACCTCCCAGGCCCTATGTGAATAAGTAATTAAATCATGAATGAACAGTGATTTTTGGAAAGGTGTCTTAAATTTCACTTACCGTATTCAGACCTTATTACTACCAGATCTGTAAAATCAAGGAATCACTTAAATAGAACCTGCCCGACCTCTGATTTCTAAGGCTCTGGGACTCCACCAAACCACAAATGGAGAAAACTTGAAACAATGGTGAACCTTCCTAGGATTGGCTGCCAAGCGCACAACCACAACTTATCCAGGAGCTCATCCATTCATAATAAAACCCAGAAGAGCAACAAGAACATCAAACATCATATGTGCCTTTCGTTACATCAGGTATGAAGATAACACTGAATTTCATAAAAAGGTACATTATACTGTACCAACAGTCAAACATAGTGGTGGCAGTGTGATGATCTGGGGCTGCTTTGCAGCTTCAAAACCTGGACGACTTGCCATAATTGATGGAACCATGAATGCTGTGCTCTTCCAGAAGAGCGTGTTGTGCGTTTTGTGAAAGATTCCTTGACAGTTATCACAAATGCTTAATTGCAGTTATTTGTCACAGTTCTTTCCTCTTAATAAATGAAATAATTTTAAAAATGTATTTTGTATTTACTCAGGTTATCTTTGTGTAATATATATATATTTTTGATGATCTGAATAATTTAAGTATGACAAATATGCAAAAGAAAAAAAGAAAATCAGGAAGGGGCAAATACTTGTTCGTGGTACTGCACAAATATAAGCACCTGGAGTTTGTAAAATGCTGCTACAACTTGATTACAATAACGTTCTATCATTTGATAAAACAGAAATTGATCTCTTTGGCAATAAAGACTTAACTTGGGTTCAGCCTAAAAAGTAGCATGGCTATAATTAAAAGAGCCTTATACCAACAGTAAAATGTGGTAAAGGTTTCATGATGTTGTGTGGCTGTTTTTCCTCCAAGTGCCCTGGAAACCTTGTACATAGCATCATGAACTTAATCTGAATTGGTCTCCTTCTGCCAGGAAACAAAAACTGGGTCATCATAAGACTTACAGCAAGGCAAAGATCTGAAGCATGTCAAAAACAGCACAAAAAAGGTTAGCTAACCACAAAATGAAGCTTGGCCCAGAATCTGCCATGGCCAGGCCCTGTCTCTTCCCTGCCATATACCCCGTTGAAAAGCTGTGTGGTGAGGTGAAGAAGAGAATGCCAAGAGAGAGCACTACAACCCAGGATGACTTGTTAAAATCCTGTGAAAAGGATTGGTCCAACATTTACTTGCCTTTTTTATTCATTCTCTCTCTCTCTGAGTGTGTGCTGTTCCTGTAGTTGTACTGGTTCTACCTGTAGTACCACACCCTGAGAGGGGAACTCAAATTCTAGGTGGTTTTAATGATTAATTGCTTTAATGTTATGGCTGATCGGTGTATATGTAGTCCAATGCACTTTGAATAACTTACCCAAGTCATGACACAATCCTGCAATCTGAACACAGAACATATCAATAGTTCTTATTTCTGATCCATGAGCTTTCAGACTCCGTATGAGTTCTCCGGCCAGATGACCCACACTGTTATAAAAAATAAAACGTTATTATTATTATTATTATTACAATGGTACCTGGGCATACGAACACACTTCCTTGTGAATATTAGCCTTAAGAACAGAAATTTTGAAGAACAAGAAATTTGCAAAGACAAACCAAATGGCAGATAAGTTTAGCCATTCAAAACTTGTCTGCGTTAGTTGAAAGTTAAGTGAGTTTCCTTATATATTTTTTCCATTTTGTGCAAAATTTAGTCAAGATATAGCATCCTGGAAGCCAAGAATGTTAGCATGCATGACAGCAAAAAGAAAAGGGAGGCACTTGCAGTTTAATTTGTAAAGCAGCTGGTGCTAAGAGAACTCATGTTGTCCATGTTGTCCAAATGTTTCCATGAAATAGAAATATGTTCAGCAAGGATGATCACCATGATTATTATTCAAGTAGTGGTACCTCGGTGTACCAACACCCTGCCTGGTTGCGCATACATCTGGTTTCACTTACTTCCTGACATATTTCAAATTGCAAAAAAAAAAAAAAAAAAAAAAAAAAGAATACAATTACATTGTCCTATAGAATCATAGACAGGCTGCTTTTATTGACCTTAAAGAACTCTATTAGCAGATAGCTTCAGCTCTTCCAGAATGCTGCTGCCAGAATTCTGACTAGAACCAGAAAATCTGAGCACATCACATCAGTCCTCAGGTCCTTACACTGGCTCCCTGTAACATTCAGGATAGATTTTGAAGTACTTTTACTCGTTTATAAATCACTCAATGGCCTAGGACCTAAATACATTGCAGATATGCTCCCTGAATATAAACCTAACAGACCACTCAGATCATTAGGATTGAGTAAAAAATTTGCTTTTAGCCATTATGCTGTCCGCAGTTGGAACCAGCTTCCAAGTGAGATCACATGTGCTAAAACATTAGTCACATTTAAATCTAGACTTAAAACTCATCTGTTTAGCTATGCAATAATTGACTGAGCACTATGCTACGTCCAAACTGACTGCACTATTTTATGTTTATCTTATATTTCTAACAGTTTTATTTTGATTTTAGATAAAATTTTAAATAGTTTTAAAAGTTTCATTGCAAGCTGTTTTTATTTTAAATCAAATTTTAAATCATTTAAAAATGTTATTGCTGTTATTTTCCATTTCATTTCATGATTATTTTCTTCTCTATGTAAAGCACTTTGAATTACCATTGTGACAGCATGTAAAGTGTGTGACCACACATGAAGTGTAAGCCAGACATGAACTCTTGCTGATTAGTTGTATCTCTAAGTTCTGAGCTATTTATACTATTTATTATTATTATTATTATTATTTTTTTTTTTGCACATTACTGACTTGTACTAAGTCTGTAAAATCTGTGCTTTTGGTCTACACTTGGTTCTTTCTTTCTTTTTTTAATTCTTGTTTGAATATTAGATGCCACTAATGTTGTTTTACCCAAGGGAATGCTCAAAGCGGTTGTGAGAAGCTCCTGGAAAGACATAATATATTCCTCCCATCTGCTTGATCTTCCTGAGGCGTTGAAATACTGGAGTGTCAATGATGTCCACCAGGAGTGGGTGCATCTTAATATGTCCATGGACAGGATCATTGAAGACCTATAAATGTAAAACATTCTTTAGGTTAATTCATAACAGCTAGCAAATAAATATGCAATTAATACAATGTCATCACTGTTTGGTGAGTGTTATAAATATTAGCCAACATTTCTTAGAACCTTCTAGGTAAGCTAGAATGATAAGCAACACTGATGTGTATACAGCATTCATAGACGCATAGTTAGATAAATAATTAACATTCTCTTTCATGTCTCCTAACTGCCAAGGGTATAAAACAACACAGGGAACTGAGCGCTAACACAGGGAACTGAGAGCTAACACAGGGAACTGACAGAAGGAAATGTGGAGCTGGAGCTAACTAAAGACACATAGGGGAACTAGAGACAAGGCAGGACTGGAGAGACAGGACTGGAGACAGGAGACAGGACTGGAGAGACAGAACTGGAGACAGGAGACAGGACTAGACTGGAGACAGGACTAGACTGGAGACAGGGCTAGAGGCACAGAGACTAGAGACAGGACTAGAGACGGGACTGGTTAGTGGTTAGTTGAGTTAGTAGCTACATGGAATATGGATACAAGGAATGATGAACTAACCGGGTTAGTATCTAACTGGATTAGTGGCTAACCGGGTTAGTACTGACCTACGAGGGGATCAGAACACAAGAGGCAGGGCTATTCCAAACTAGCGGCTAACCTACTAGCAACCAGAACCACTAGCAGTCAATCCCACTAGAGGCTAGCCTACTAGGGGCTAACCCTACTAGCAGTCAAGGCCTGCTAGTGGCTAACCCCTCATGTGGCTACACAAATCTAAACAGATAAGGGACACCACAGACAGAGAATTACACAAGAAGGCCGTCACTGGGGAGACACAGAACAGTATTTATGGATATGGATTTATGGATTTCCAATTTAAATAACTTCTGTTATATCGGCCTTTCATCTGCATAACACACATGATGTTCTACAATTTCTGTTATCTGTCATCACCCAGATGAGGATGGGTTCCCTGTTGAGTCTGGTTCCTCTCAAGGTTTCTTCCTATTGCCATCTCAGGGAGTTTTTCCTTGCCACTGTCGCCGTCACCCTTGGCTTGCTCATCAGGGACAATCTCATTATCTAGACACATTTTTCTTACACATATATACATTTCCATAAGTCTTCTTTTCATTTTCTTTTCATTTCTGTGAAGCTGCTTTGAGACAATGACCATTGTTAAAAGCGCTATAGAAATAAAATTGAATTGAATTGAATTGAATTGAATATTTACACAGGAGGAGACACAGCCTAACTAAACACTGAACAAGGCAGCTCCATGAATCCACTAGAACAAGGAACATAAACTAAAATATAAAACTCAAAGAAACAAAAACCAAACAAAAAGGAATGCCCACAAGACGGTATAATGCTCGACCCAGTTTCCCAGAAGAAACTGCTATTTATAAGATGTTTAATGAGCCACCTCTGTTCAGATGAGCCCTATTACCTGACCGAGGTGCCTTCTGGGAAACTGAGTCGACCAACAAAAACTACAAACTACAGACAGTGACCTCTAGTGGAGGTTCCTAACAATTAGGGCCCTGCATGGTGGCAAACAGACTCCTGGAAGTGAAGTCCTCTACAGGATAAGTGACTTTGGATGGGTCCTATGTAGTATTTTTGCTGTGTAGTAAAGCAAGCATTAGTTATGCATAGCTGTCAGCCCCTGTGATTGCATTTTGTTACTGTGACCGCACATAATAAAAAATACTGTTAAGCTAATGGCACCAAGAAAAGGGATTACTTCACTCTGGCACCCAGAGACTCTTGTTTTTTGTTGTAGTTTTTTGTTAAAGTTTAAACTTCAGATCTCAAGATGCACCTCGGTCAGGTGATGGGAGTGCTCACCTGAACCGAGTTGGCTTATTAGTTTCTTTATAAATAGTCAGTTTAAGTTGTGATTCTTGTCTTGCATTTGTTGAAATGGAATTCGTCTGTGGCATATTTTCTCGGTTTGGTTTGTTCATGTTTTAGAGTTGTGTTTGTTTTTTTCTTTATAATTAAAAACATCTTTGAAGCATCGGAACCTCTTCATTTATGCCTACAACACCTTCACTTTAAGAACTGTGACATCTCTTTACTGGCTCATGCATGATCTTGCTTCCTGTTCACTACAGGATCCATGTAAAGGTGTTTTTTTCATTAATTAAAAGATTTAATAAAATAGATCTTAAATTTTTACTAGTTCTACTATTATCTTTTGTTACTACTTTACCTAACATTTTGTCTCAGTAATAGGATTTTAGTTTGCAATGTGGAAGGCCCAAGTTTGTTTCCCAGCTAGTGTCCCACTCCAAGCCACTGGGATTGCAGGGTACCTTTCGTGCTGGGCCCAAGGCTGGATAAAAATGGAAGGGTAAAACCTGTTATAAAACCCTTTGCAAAAATAACTTCAGATCTGGTAACATTGAAGAGCTTCACAAGTAATGGAGGGAGGCAGGAGTCAGTGCATCAAGAGACCATTATGTACAAACATCTTAGGGAAATGGGCTACAGCTGTTGCATTTCTGTGCATAAACACAAGTCCATTGTGTTTCCACTCATTTGGGGTACCATGTCATCTGCTGGTGTTAGTCTACTATGTTCTATCAAATCCAAAGTCATGATAGCCATCTACCAGGGGAATTTAGAGCACTTCATTCTTCTATCTGCTGACAAGCTTTATGGGGTGACAATTTAATTTTTCAGCAAGATTTAGCACATCCCCACAGTGCCAAAACTACCACTTGATTGGTCGGCCAACTCGTCTGATCCGAGGCATAGAGAATCTTAAAGATGGAAGATGTACAGATGGTACTCGAGTGGTATACAGTAATGTTTTACCGCTGCGTCTCACAGCGGTAGCATTTGGGTTTGTGTGTTTGCTGGCTTTTACCGCTGAATGGCGATAAATAACTATAGACTGACGCATGAGGCCTTAGTTCATTCTCTCAAAGATTAATGAGCCGCAGCTCCTTTAGAGCTGCACATAGTAGTGGATAAAATCAAGTGAAACATTGTAATTAAACGAATTCAGAATCGCAGTACAAAAATTACAGTACAAATTTAGAATTTAAATTAATTTAATCTTATTAGGATCATAAGTAAATGTTTAGGATCATTAGTAAATGTTAACACAGTGAGTCTTTAGATTTTATCATGTGTAATTAGAAAAGCTTTGCATCTATTGTTTTGTGTCACCTTATATTTTGTATTCTTTAAATTTGTAGTAGATTTGGCCTTTGAGTGGTGCAGAGAGAGCTGATTGGCCGTGCTCTCTCAGAGAGGAGAGATGAGAGATACTTTCATCCCACATTAATCATGGCTCTGTGAGCTCACGCAAGCGGAAGGAGCGGATATCGTTGTCCTCCGAGTGTGTTACGCCGCCCCCAATGGTGCATGAGCGAGCAGTTCGAAAAGAGGCGGTCGGCTCCACATGGTTCGGAGGAAACCTTAAGGTGGGAGCCCCCTAGTGATGGGGCATGACTAAATTAGGGAGAACATCGGGGGAAAATCCCTAACTGAAATAAACGAAACTAAATGACCATAAAATTCAAACATTGTCAGGACGTTCTACTGCGTCAGCAGATGCCAATGTTTTTTTCGCATTATTGCAAAATTATTGCATGTAGGTGGATGTGCTGAAGGCTGTTATGAAAACAACGTGGTCTTTAGGTGCTCATACCACAGTGATGGAGTAATTCATGCTAAAAGCACCCAGACTTAGTACTGAGTGCATAAAACACACCTTTCAGAAGTTGTACAATTCTTTATTATACAGTAAATCCTGTTTTGTTTGATGTTAGGAGACATAGTAATACAGATCTGGCCATTAAGAATGTGCGCCTTTTCCCGCGAGATCCCGCAATTTGGCGCGCGACATGCCGCGAGATCCCTCAAGCAACATTCGGGTATTTAAATAAATGTGTTGTGCTTCACTAAAAATCCGCCAGATGGCGCATGGAAGGACTTTATCTAAAGGCCAGACAAGTACAAACGAAGAATTGTGTGTAATTATTTAGCCTAAAACAATATTGTTTCCAATGCTGAAGCAAACATGAATTTTATTTTTTTTAGAGTAGATCTTTTATGATGAATATGCGTATATGTGCTTCATATTATGTTCATAATGATGAAAAGAGATGCCCTAAATTATGAGGCGCCGTATAGGGCTTAAATCAAACTTCACTCATGCACACACAAGTGAAACACTTGCGTACACATATATGAAACAATCACACATCTACAGTGGAACCTTGGATTACGAGCATAATTCGTTCCGGAAGTGGGCTCGTATTCCAAAACACTCGTAAACCAAATCATCATTTCCCATAAGAAATAATGAAAACTCAAATTATTCGTTCCACAGCCCCAAAAAATAAATACATAATAATAATTAATACAATCTATAAAATGAAAATAAAAGAAATTAATCTGCACTTTACCTTTAAAAAAGTACAAATAAATCCTGACAGATAAGTGTTTCCGTTGGTGCGTGCAGGCGCCGTGTGTGTGTGTGTGTGTGTGTGTGTGTGGAATTAGCCCCTTCCCTCGCCTCATTTTACACAGTAACACTCCTCCTCCCTCTCCCCACCTCGCTTTTTAAGTTTCACAACAAACACAAACACACACACACACAACAGAAACACCGTTTTAACAAAAAAAAAAGAAATCTGGGACTGGCATGAGCGTATATTAACAGATTCACGTTTTAAGTTTCACAACAAACGCATAAACACAGAGGAAACACCGTTTTAATGGAAAAAAGCGAGACTGGCATGAGAGCATACTAACAGAATCACTTAAGTTTCACAACAAACACACACACACAACGGAAACACCGTTTTAACAGGAAAAAAAGAAATCTCTCTGACCTGGCGTGGGCGCATTCTAAGGGAATCACTGCTGTAAGGTAAAAAAAAAAAAAATGAACCAGCACCTTCCCTTTGAAAAGAATCGTGACAGAGCAGAGTTTCTGTGTGTTTGTGAAGCCGGGGAGGGGGTGAAAAGGCGAAAGAGCGTCTGTGTGTGTCGGTGTCAAATTGCGCGCAGACTCATAAGAGACGAACAGAGTTTCTGTGTGTTGGCGAGCTTGTGGGGGGAGGGAGGAGGGGGGTGAAATACATTTTAGGCAGAGACCGGCTGCTCGGTCTTGTTCATTCTTTTTTTAAACTCCTCAGTTCTGCCAATTCCCCCATAAGTGAAACCGGTTTGATAAGTTTACACCTATCATGAATGAAAGGTGAGAAGAGGGATTACAGTAACTGGGGGTCTGCGTGTGTTCGCCTCGGAGCGCGCAGTCATGTTGTATTAAACAAATAGACTAAAACAAAAACAAAATAATGTTTGCTTCAGCATTAGAGACAATATTGTTTTAGGCTAACTTTATTAAAGATTATACACTTTCGTATTCTTTGTTGTACTTCGACTTTTTGCACATGCGTGTGCATCTTTAAATTTTAACAGAAAATAATAATGGGTTGGTAGGCATGTTATTTTTTCATGTAACTTAAACGGTTGAATGAAGTTAAATATACAGAATAAATTAATAATTGCGTTTGCTTTAGATTTGAGCACTCTTCTTCATTGTATATACTACCATATCATACATGTGTGTCTAATACTGTTTTATTCATATTTTACATTACATGCAGTTTGTAATTTACTTGCAATTGTACTTTTAAAATGTTACCTATACGCAGGACTTTAGATGGGTAAACGAAATAGGAGTATGTGAGAGTGCTTGTGATATGCTCGGGAAGACCTTTCCGTTTGGAGATGGCATGGGATTATTAATTAACAATTTAAACGGAAACAAAAGGAAACTGAAAACACAAAATAAACAGAGCTCCATCATCTCTACGCGAGAACAGATGGGCTCTGGAGACTAAAGCAAAAAATTGTATCCTCTCCGGGTTTATGCCATTATTTATTTGAGAGAGAGAGAGCGGGAGGTTGTGGCACTAGTAAACTGAGCGCGCACGCTGAACTGTTGCTTATTCTGTCTGGCAGCCGCGTGTATAAATGGCCGCGCCGGTGGCTGTTCAGAACTCCGCATGGTAGCAGCCTGCAGATCTGCCCGTTCTGAACAGTTTAAGCATGGCTCTGCAGTGAAGGCCTGTTGTTGAGTTAGTGTTAACTATGTGAAAGTCCTGATTCGTAAATATGACAAAATATCTTTGTTAAAACGTAAAAATGTGTCGACATTGAGCACCATCAGAAGACACGAATGAACAAAAAATTATTACATTTTTGTAAATATTCTTATACGCACATGAAGTGCTTCGGGCTTTTTATAACAATAAACATAATGTTTTCTTGCTGTTTGTGTCCAGCATTTCATCCATTATTTGATCATGGCTGGAAATAATAGCTGGAATGTGGATTTTATGTGAATTTATGACTGAAATAAAGCTGTTCATCGGTCATGCAGTTTGTAATTTACTTGCAATTGTACTTTTAAAATATAACCTATGTATCTACAGTATAAGCATATTTAACCACTTCAGCTGTGAATGAGAAATTTGGTCTGGCTTTTAGATGAAGACCTTATTTGATATAATTGTATTATTTAATTAATTATCTTATTAGAAATACAATTCTTATTCTCTATATTCTTGTCGAATATAGTCGTTCAGAGCAAGCACTGTGTCAGAAGATTCTGCTGAATCTCTTCTCACCTTTCATTCATGATAGGTGTGAATTTATCCAACTGGGTGCGCTGTTGGCAAATACTGTAGGGGGTTTTAGATGAATTAACAAAACAGAGCGGATGTCTCTTCCTAAATTTTATTTCCCCAGCAAATCAAATCAGACTTCATAGTTGGAGTTGATACTTTGAGTGTAATTTAAGAATTTACTGATTATTTTCAAATGCAGATTGACCTGTATATCAACTTGATAACTAACGAATGCTTTAGTAAAGGGCTCTAAAACAGCAGCAATATGAATGACAATGGAATATCACAGAACGTGCAAGTTGACGCCCATGCATGGATCACAAACCATTAAAATGTTGGATCTGAATTAAAATAGCACATTTTCACACACACACATACACACATACACACACACAAATTAGCCCTGCATACACATAAACACACTCACACATCACACCGATGGCTTTTTCGAGGTCTTAACACATTCAAATAACATAGGTTGTGCGGTGCACCCGGGGTGGGAATGGCACAGGGTGCTTGGGCCCGTCATTGTTGCTTGCAACTATATTTAGGGCCCAAGCACTATAAGGTACGCAGGACCCTCTTGTTTTCCTAAGGATTTTTTTTTTCACCCTTTTGGACTTTTCAGGGGTTTTAACATGCTCAAAAACTCATGAAACATGGCAGACAGGTTGGAATCTGCTGCCATCAGGATGCCTGAGATCATGAAACTTGGCAGACAGGTTGGAATCTGCTGCCATCAGGATGCCTGAGAGTCTCGTGGCCGAGGGCCCCCAGGGGCCCCCACATGAGATTTTGCTACCTAGCTCATACACACTTTCACGCAGGCACACAAAACTCGGTACACATTTAGAGCTCATCGAGCCGAACAACTTTCGCACTGCATGTCCTGGGCTAAACTCAACACGAGGCCGGTTATTTTGGGTCGTTCGCAAAAAAAACCAAAACAATGGATTTTGATGTACTCCTCCTAGGGAAGTTATACAATCGCTACCAAACTGGGCCAAAGAGATCTAAAGACATTGAGGATGCAAAATTGCGGAGGGATTATTGATATCTCAAACGGGTCAGCCGTGCTAATGTCTTAAACGTACGCCGAAAAATGATTAATAACTTTGTGTGGCATTATATTGAGTGACATTATATTCAGTGACACCTTCTGTGACATCACGTTCAGTGACCTCACGTTCAGGAACATCATAGTGTGAGGCTTTTCTTCCAGCACCTGCGTCCTATTGTACACGCTTTCACATCACAAATGTTAACACACACAAACACATCTCACACACTAACACACACATCACTAATGTTAATACACACAGACTCAAACCATACACACAAACAAGCACAAACACAAGCACATTTACCCGTCACACACAGACTGACACATCTACACGTCACACACCTCTCTCCCTCACTCTCACACACACTAACCCTTACACACTAATGCGCGCACACACACACACACACGCATGCATGCACACACACACACACAAACATACTCATACATCACACACATACACACATACATACGTCTCTGGACGTCTCTGCCTAAATTTTATTTCCCCAGCAAATGAAATCAGACTTCAAAGTCGGAGTTGATACTTTGAGTGTAATTCACGATTGACCTTTATATCAACTTGATAACTAGCGAATGCTTTAGTAAAGGGCTCTAAAACAGCGGCAATATGTATGACAATGGAATATTACAGAACGTGCAAGTTGACGCCCATGGACCTTGACGCACATTAAAATGTTGCATTTGAATTAAAATGCCACATATTTCACACACACACACACACACATATAAATATATATTGGGCTTTTAAATAAAAATCCAACATTTTAACACATTAAGGATATTCATGTTTAATTAAATTATTAAATCCTCGTTTTCCAGTGTTTATGCAGTAATTTGGTCATGTTGACCCATGGGGTGACAATATAATGATTCATTATTTATTATTATGCTTAATTACTCAGAGAGATTCAGTTTGATGCAGATTGGTACATGACCAAATGGTACCTTTACTACCATTTAAAACTATTTATTATATGAAGTGGTGCAGAAGTGTATAATAAACTGAAAAAATAAACACAAAAAGATGGACAGCTATGTATTTAATTATCATTTTAAATATTTATCAACAACATCCATCCATCAAGGCAGTATGTCTGCATTTTAATCGATAAATCCCATGCGTTTATCACCTTTTGATCAAATGCTGCCCTTTGTAAAGTGAAACTGCGAGCCGCGGGTTTGAAATGAATTGTAAATTCATTTTAAAGCACAATTTAGCCCACTCGAATGGGCGGTAGAGCTCTGATTAGACTACGTACAGTAGGAAATAGGCTCAACATCCCGGAGCCCAAGCCTCATTTAAATAAAAAAAAAATTAACAAATATTGTAAGTAAACAACAGTAGCACAAGTTTAGAAAAATAATATTTAGACTCTAAATAGATGTCGAATTATTTTTTAAGGTGTGCCAGCTGGCACTATTCTTATGTTGCTCTTTGTCAGGGTAAATTGTTCAGTGACAACCCCGTAAAATTCCATGTACTGTAAATAGGTAGTCTGAGAATTTATTTTCCATAAGCTTTGTTGTATTGTTTTTACACACCCTATGATTTCACCTTTGCTATTTTACAAATGGAATATTTTTATGTTACACTCTTAAAACTGCTGGGTTAAATGTTAAAGTGCTGGGTTATTTTATCTATTCATTATTATTTAGTATATTGGCTGTTAGAAATAGCCCAAGTGAAATTAATCCGCTGTTATAACTACTGCAGAGATAGTTAATCAGCGGTAATTTTCACTACTACTACTAATGATAATACTGAATGGAGAAAGCGCAGTCAAAGAAGAATCATCATTGAGAAGAAAGTGAAGAATAAATACATATCAGTATTTAAAGTTTGAGCTCGACACGTTTATGAGCTCTGTCGCTTGTTATCAATGGGCGCATAGGGTTAGGGTTAGAGAGACAACGCATTTTTGGCTTTAGTAGACAAGCAATACTTTTGAAACACGACTGCCCCTACAGGTAAAGAACAGCATTTTCACAGATTCCCGCAAGCTGCCGCAGAAGCGCGTGAGATCCCTTTTCAAGAAACGTGCGTTCTTAATAGCCAGATCTGTATTTGGCGATACTAGACTTTTCATAAGTTGTAAGTCATAATCATTCACAGAAATATTTTACTTTATTTGTAAAGAATATACTAGAATATACAAGATTCAGTTGTTGAATTAAATAATGAAATAAAAATCATGGTATTTATAGTGGCACTGCACTACTGCAACTGCATGTTAGTTAAATGGAAAGGTAATGCAGGGTTGTTTAGCCCTAAATATGAAGTGCCACTAAAAATATCATGATTTTTATTTCATTATTTAATTCAAAAAGTCAAACTCATATATTCTAGTATATATTTTACGAATCTAAAATGTAGCCTAAATAATAAACATTGTATTTACAACCACTTTGAGAGATGTGTCAGTATATTTTGTCTAATTCTTACGCTATGATGGCCTCACTTCATTTATATATATCAAAGTGAAGTCAAGCCACAAAGCCCTCCTACTTTTTCAGAAGAAAGTGCGCATCTAATTGTTAGTATAATTATACTAATATTAATATAAATCAGACAAATTATTATACAAAAGACGAATTATCTCACCTTGTACTGGTTCTGCATAGCGGTGCTTTGTCCCGAACCTGAAGCCTTGTTTTAATGCAATAGAGGAGAAAATAGTAACAATAATAATTAAAAAGTGGTTGGTACGACATATGGCTGTATGATTAAATACATATCAGAATCAGAATCAAAAGAGTTTGATTGCCAAGTACGCTTGCCCGTACAAGGAATTTGTTTTAGTGACAGAGGTCCAGGACAAAACAAATAACAAGACAAAACAGCACGACACAAAACAGGAAAAAAAAATAAAAATAAAAAATAAAATAGAAAATTACAACAAATTGAGTAGGATGGATTTTTTGGGTTAACATCAAATGGAGTAGGGTGTGAGATACTTACAAATAAGTTAAATATATATCTGTGGTATTGCACAGTATATTGCACAGTGGTGTTGCACATAATATTGCTCATATATTTAATGCACAGTGAGAAGAATGTTTTTGCTGTTCATGAGGTAAATTGCCTGGGGAAGAAAACTGTTCCTGTGTGTGGCGACGGGCTCATAACCAGCGCCCCATGGAAATGCAACTCCTCACTCGTCAAAAAGCCTCTATTTATCAAAGGAATTCAGCACCACGGACAGCTACCAACGGGCTCAAAAAGGGGCGGGGCGGCACAAATCACCGGCATCGGCCACAGCAAATCGCCTGCCGTCCACCTGTCACCGGCTCCCTATAAAAGGGCCCCAGTGGTGTATGTCGGTGAGTAGGAGGTTAAAATGAAAATGCTTATGTGTTTTTCCCATGTCTGCAGATTCGGACACCACTGAGAGCCGGCCCCCGCATATTTCTCTGAGACAGGGACAGCGCCGTCGCACGCCTCTCATCCCCGAGCGTGTCTCCCCGGCTCAGGCGCCCACAGCTTCTCGTGCCAGCGCGCCCGAGGCAGGAGTACACACTGGGAACTGTCACCTCTGCGATCTCGCCTACTCTTCCTATTCAAACTAAAACCGATGGAGCCCGTTACTGCACAAAGACTTTCTTTTCTTCTTCATTTTAGTCTCACTTTTGCTCTCTTTTGTTGCCCCGTTGATATATACCCTTTGTTTGTTCCTGCGCAGAAAAAAAGGGAATTAAACATATTTTTTTCTTTGTGTCTGCATCAGCCCTCGTGTCTGTGACATTTGTTCTGAATCCCCTCAACGCTTTACATTGGTGGAGAATGCGTGCTCAGAACACGGACCCTGGGGCACCAACGTCCTCGGAACATTACCTCGGCCATCTGCTGGAAAGGAGTATCCAACAGCAGACACTCCTACAACAGCTCACGCAGGGCCTACAGACCGCGACCGCTGAACTCACCCGGCTCCAGCAGCGGGGCGGACGTGATGTACCCCTCCCAGACCCAAGAAAGGATGCCCAACACCTGTTGTCAAAGCTCACTCCCCATGACGACCTCGAGTCATACCTTCAGACGTTTGAGAGAACAGCGGAGCTGGAAGGATGGCCGAAACGTGACTGGAGCAATATCTTAGTTCCTCTTTTAACTGGGGAAGCACAAAGAGCTTACTTTGCCCTCCCGGCGGACGATGCGGAAGACTATGAGTTGTTAAAAGCCGAAATTTTAGCACGTTGTGGATTATCCAGCACTCAGGCTGCCTTAGAATTCCACCACTGGGTTTATGACTCACAAGTTCCTCCACGTACGCAGCTCGATAAACTGTCTAAGATCGCCGCCCGGTGGCTGCAGCCGGAAACTCTGACGGCCAAGGAAGTTACAGACAGGGTAGTCATGGACAGAGTAATGCGTGCCTTGCCGAGGGAAGAGAGAAAAGCAGTGGGTATGCGAGCTCCGTCCTCCCTATGGCAAATGACCGAAGCTTTAGAATGTGCATTGGCCACGCTTTCTCTAGGACCAGAAAGAAAAAGGTTTTTAGAGAGAGGACCTCAGCCATATGTACCACCTCATCGACGCGATTCCTTCCCCCGAGCGCCCCGGTCAGAGACGCCGCAGGATGAACCTATGCCTACAGAGCCAGATCTATCTCGCTCAGCCTCTTCCCGGGGCCTTAAACCATCTCCCGGCTCCCACCCACTGGGTCCGAGTTGGCGGAACCCCACTCCCAGCCCTCATAGACACAGGAAGCGCTGTCACGCTAGTCCACCCTTCAGTCGTCCCCGCAGAAGCGCGGCCTTGTGAAACCCTCCCCATCACTTGTGTACACGGCGACCGGAGAGAGGTCCCAGCGGCTCAGTTCGTAGTCGAGGACGAGAGAGGAAAGCACACCGTAATAGCCGGGATCATGCCCAACCTCCCAGTCCCATTGTTACTAGGACGAGACTGGCTGGGAATATGCCAAGAAAAAAAAGTCGGAAACAGGAGAAAGATAATCGCAAAGACTCAGCGAAAATCGAAACCTGTGACGTCCCGACCGGCATGGCTCGCACAGACAGAGGAGGAAGCAGACGCAGAGGCAGAAGGTGAGGAAAGCCACCAAATTAATCCCTTTCTTTCCCTGTCTCAGCAGGTGCAAAAAGTCGGCAACTTTGCCCGGCTGCAACACGAAGACCAGAGACTAAAGCACTGCTGGAGTCAAGTGCGACAGGCGGGGGTAACGGAAGGAAACGAGAGAGGGAAGCCAACTTCATACTTTCTAGAAAAAAACGGACTTCTGTACTATCACACTGAACGGAGAGGGGAACCCCGGACCTACTAGTCATTCCTCAAGGTAAAACGGAAGCCGTCCTACACCTCGCGCACACGCACCCCCTCGGCGGCCATCTCGGAGAAAGAAATACTAAAGAAAAAATTAAAGACAGATTTCACTGGTCAGGTTTGGAAGCCGAAGTAAAGAATTTCTATCAGCGATGCCCCGAGTGCCAAAAAACCGCCCCACAGAAGCCGGCCCCCGCCCCTTTAATCCCACTGCCCATTATCAGCGTCCCCTTTGAACGCATCGGGATGGATCTCATCGGCCCACTCCCAAAGTCATCGAAAGGACATGAGCACATCCTAGTCATCGTTGACTATGCCACGCGTTACCCCGAGGCGGTCCCACTGCGGAAGACAACGTCCCGAAACATAGCTAAAGAGTTAGTGCTATTATTCAGCCGGGTGGATCTTCCAAAGGAAATACTGACAGACCAGGGGACACCGTTCATGTCCAAACTGATGGTTGATGTCTGCCAGCTGCTGCAGGTTAAACAGCTGCGCACCTCTGTATACCATCCACAAACGGATGGGCTCGTGGAGAGGTTTAATCAGACGCTAAAGAGGATGTTACGGCGAGTAGTGGATGAAGGAGGTCGGAACTGGGACCAACTACTCCCGTACGTTCTCTTTGCGGTACGGGAAACTCCCCAAGCCTCCACCGGTTTCACCCCATTCGAGCTGCTATTTGGGAGAAGACCGCGAGGTCTCCTAGATGTCACAAAGGAGGCGTGGGAGGAGCAGCCATCACCTTTTCGCTCGGTAGTTGAGTATGTACAAGACTTACATAAAAAAAATAAATAAAGTACTCCCCATAGTTCGGGAACATATGGAAAAAGCGCAAACAGAGCAGCAGCGTACATACAATCGCTCGTCACGACCGCGTGAATTCCAGCCGGGAGATCGCGTACTATTGCTCCTCCCCAGTGCCAACTGCAAATTCCTCGCTCGGTGGCAAGGGCCCTACACAGTAATAGAAAGAGTGGGACCAGTAAACTACCGCCTGCAGCAGCCTGGTAAGGAAAAACATACCCAACTTTACCACATAAATTTACTGAAACGCTGGATTGAACCGTTGTCACGCGTCTCAGCTCTCGCTGCTCTTTCATCCTCGGCTATAGGTCGCGAAATGGTTCAGAGGGGAGAGGATCTAACGAAGGCACAACACCAGGACCTGAACGAACTCCTCGATCAGTTCCAGGATGTGTTCTCTATGGACCCGGGGCTAAGACACCTGGTACGGCACGACATTAGAACACCGCCTGGCATGATTATCCGTCAAAGACCGTACCGAGCCCCGGAGGCCCGTCGCCGTGCCATCGAAGCTGAGGTGGCAAATATGCTTCAAAATGGCATAATAGAGGAGTCGATTAGTCCCTGGTCCAGTCCCATAGTAGCGGTACCTAAGCCCGACGGGTCGCTCAGAATTTGTAATGATTTCAGATGCGTAAATCAAATTTCTGAATTCGATGCTTACCCCTTACCCCGAGTGGATGATCTCATCGACAGACTGGGAAAAGCCAGGTTCATATCTACCCTTGACCTCACAAAAGGTTATTGGCAGGTAGCTCTGACACCAGAGGCTAAAGTGAAAACGGCTTTCTCTACCGGACAGGGGCACTGGCAGTATCGGGTGTTACCGTTCGGGCTTCACGGGGCCCCAGCTACATTTCAGAGACTAATGGACATCGTGCTTCGCCACCACCGCCCATACACTGCTGCATATCTGGATGATGTGGTGATCCACTCAGGGGAGTGGGGTGAACACTTGCATCATCTCAAGGCAATACTAGAAGAACTCCGGAAGGCAGGTCTGACTGCCAACCCAAAAAAATGCCACCTGGGGCTGACCGAAGCACAGTACCTAGGGTACAGAATCGGACGCGGCCTCTTAAAACCACAGGAGAAAAAGGTGGAAGCAGTTCGTAAGTACCCGCGGCCAACATCGAAAAAGCAGGTACGTGCCTTTCTGGGTCTAGCGAGCTACTACAGACATTTTGTACCTAATTTCTCCTCTGTTGCAGCGCCCCTCTCTAGTTTTTTAAAAAAGGGTCTTCCGGAGAAAGTACAGTGGACGCGAGAAGCAAAAGCGGCGTTCGAACGACTGAAAACTCACCTCACCAGTTCCCCAGTCCTTCGCAACCCAGACTTTGATCGCCCCTTCATCGTTCACATGGACGCATCAGATACAGGGCTCGGGGCCGTTCTGTCACAGGAGTTCAGCGGAGAAGAACACCCAATCTTGTACGTGAGTAGGAAACTTTCAGCAGCAGAACAAAAATATGCTACTATAGAGCAAGAGGCCCTTGCCATTAAGTGGGCGGTGGAGGAGCTAAAATATTATCTAACGGGGCGAAAATTTACATTCGTCACAGACCATGCCCCTCTACAGTGGCTGGCAAGTGCTAAAGATACGAATCCTCGCATCACGTGCTGGTTCCTCTCACTGCAAGATTTCTCCTTCTCAGTCCAACAAAGGTCCGGGACACAGCATGGAAATGCAGATGCTCTGTCGAGACGGCACACACCGGCATCGGCCACAGCAAATCGCCTGCCGTTCACCTGTCACCGGCTCCCTATAAAAGGGCCCCAGTGGTGTATGCCGGTGAGTAGGAGGTTAAAACGAAAATGCTTACGTGTTTTTCCCATGTCTGCAGATTCGGACACCACTGAGAGCCGGCCCCCGCGTATTTCTCTGAGTCGCACGCCTCTCATCCCCAAGCGTGTCTCCCCGGCTCAGGCGCCCACAGCTTCTCGTGCCAGCGCGCCCGAGGCAGGAGTACACACTGGGAACTGTCACCTCTGCAATCTCGCCTACTCTTCCTATTCAAACTAAAACCGACGGAGCCCTGTTACTGCACAAAGACTTTCTTTTCTTCTTCATTTTAGTTTCACTTTTGCTCTCTTTTGTTGCCCCGTTGATATATACCCTTTGTTTGTTCCTGCGCAGAAAAAAAGGGAATTAAACATATTTTTTTTCTTTGTGTCTGCATCAGCCCTCGTGTCTGTGACATTTGTTCTGAATCCCCTCAACGCTTTACACTGTGCCTGACTGTTCTGGCGTTCGATGCTCTGTATCATCGGCCAGACGGCAAAAGTTCAAAGAGAAGGTGGCTTGGGTGTGAGGGGTCCAGAGTGATATTCCGAGCTCTTTTCTTCACTCTGGATATATACAGTTCTTGTAGTGTGGGTAGGGGAGTGCCGATAATCCTTTCAGCAGTCCGAACCGTCCTTTGTAGTCTTCTGATGTCTGCTTTTGTAGCTGAGCCAAACCAGACAGTTATTGAAATGCACAGGACGGATTCAATGACGGTTGAGTAGAACTGTGTGAGCAGCTCCTGTGGGAGGTTGAACTTCTTCAGCTGGCGAAGGAAATGCAGCCTCTGATGGGCCTTTTTAACAGTGGCGTCAATGTGAATGTCCCACTTCAGGTCCTGAGAGATGGTCGTGCCCAGAAACCGAAATGACTCCACTGCTGTCACAGTGCTGTTCATGATGTTGAGTGGGGAAGTGCAGGTGGGTTTCTCCTGAAGTCCATGATCATCTCCACTGTCTTGAGCGTGTTCAGCTCCAGGTTGTTGTGACTGCACCAGACAGCCAGCTGCTCGACTTGCCTTCTGTATGCAGCCTCATCACCGTCCTGGATGAGGCCGATGATTGTAGTGTCATCTGCAAATTTCAGGAGCTTGACAGTGGGGTCTGTAGAGGTGCAGTCATTGGTGTTATTGTAAATATATGATTTACAAAACATTCCCTATATAATTGCCAGTTCTTTCTAAATACATATGGAGTCATATCTCCTAGAAAGAATGTGTTTTAACTTCTGGTGTTATGCATGCAATTAAACTTTTAATGCATTCCTTTAAATGACATTTGTGATTTTTCCTTATCATTCTTGAGAATCAACATTGTAACGGGTTCGACCCAGTGTTGCACGGGCAGCACCATAAAGCACGGACACGAGGCGAGGTCTTACGGGAAAAAGGGTAATTTATTTAGAAAAAAATGGGGAAGGAAAGGGTTAAAGGATGGAGGATGGAAAGAAAGGGAAAGGAATGAAGGTGCACGTGCTCATCTGGTTGGCAGTGCCCCACTGGCATGCAGGCACAGGCTGGTGAGCGGTGGGCGGCAGACAGAGTGGCAGCTTTGGAGCACGCTGAGGTAGGGCTCCTGCACGCTCCTATGACGGCGACCTCTTCCACTGAATGCGAGCCTAGACCGGCCCCTCCCAGCTCTCTCTGAGCACGGCCACAGGCGGGAGACTCTCCTGGACGTCTGTCGGCTGGGCGGCTTTCCTGGCTGAGATCGGGGGCCTTAACGCAATCCTCACTGATGCCTTTTCCTATTCGGTGGCGGGGATGCAAAGGTGGGTTCTACGTGGATGCAAAGGTGCCACGGGAGCTCGAGCAGCTTGTTCACATCTTGTCCTCTCGCGGAGATCAAAGGGCGGCATTCCGTCCCCCTTTTCAAAGTCTCTAGGGTGCGTCACATCGCCCCGCTTATGTACCACTCTCCTTAATAAAAATCCATCATGTAGCAAAGTCCAGTTTCCCAACAGACAGACCCTGAGCTACAATCCCCGCTGTGCTTTTTAAGCCTTCAATAATAATAAGAGAAAAAAGACCTTAGATCCTTACTCAGTCTATCCTGTAAATGTCTACACAATGGTATACCTTACAACATTCCACTACAATTACCAAACTGCTTACTGCCATAGTTTCTTTCTTGTTTGCTTTAAGACTAAAGACTTGTCAAATTGTCAAATCCAAGAAATTCCAAAAAATAGAAATTCCAAGGAAATACAAAATTAAAATAAACAAACACATTTTGGAATAGCCAACATAAAGAAATTCTAATCAGAAAATTTGGACAGAGCAATACAAACATCTGCTGCATTCTATGCTTGAAGCACTGAGCACACAACTTATTGCTTTGAAATAAGTCGTGTGCTCAATGCTTCAAGCATAGAATTTTTGACATGCTATTGATGTATCTAACAAACCCATCTTAACTGGAAAAACAATGTTAGCCAACATAAACCATTAATGGATATCTCCAAGTGTTACAGAGGACTTGCCATTATGCCTACATCATGGTTATACACTGGTGTGATTTTTCAGAGTAAATCAGTCCTTCTACCACATCATCTTTCAATCCTTCCAACAGTTTAAATCCAGCATGATGACAGAACATTTTTATATTTTATTTTATTTAATTAAAACATTTTATTTTAGCCAAGTATCTGACAGCTCTGTTGGCAACTGGGAAAAGTGACACACAGCAAGTGTTCAGCACCATGAACAGCTCCCCTAAACATGTGGGCGTCTTAACAGTCATCTGCTGCTTATAGGGGCCAAGGACCCTCCGCCCAGTGAGTAGAATGGTCATTTGTGTCTCCCGTTCCTGCAGACTCCGAAACCTCTGGACAGTTGCCAAAGAACAGCAGAGCTACAGAGATTCAGCAAATGGAGGAGATAAGCCGCACACCCACTTCTCTCCTTCCCCTCTTTTCCCTTTCCCTCCTCAGTTCCCTTCCCTTTTCCCATTAACCTTAATAAAATTACACCTTTTCTGTATGTCCGTGCCTCAAGTCTGTGTTTGGGGTGCCATCTATGCATCTGTAGCCCTGTAACGTTATGTACAACTAAAAGGAGAGTAAAATATTGCCCCTATTAAATTTTTTTAAGCTGAGAAGAGTTTGGAAACTACTGTGATACTGACTGATAATACTGTGCATGTTTCTTTAGGAGTGCTGTTCTTGTATCAATCGGCTACTAGCGGAGGCACCCTAATTGGAACACTAGGCTGAGAATTGGGTGTGGACGCTAGTAGAGTGTAAGCGTTCAGCATGTAATGAGTGAGTTCAGGTGCACACGCGAAAGAGAGTGCTCCTGGTTTAAAAGTGTTTTCATATAACTATTTAACAGGCAAGCTGATGTTAATTAATCTTCAAGTAATGCACAACAGTATTATGTGTTCATGCAACTGTAGCTTGTTCCAGAGGAGTTTCAAAATTGTTGAACTTAATTAAGAGTGCTCGCACCTAAATCGGCAAACAATGGGTTTGATAATCTGGGTAAACGGTCATAACTTTTAGGAGGTATAAAAATAAGGAACAAATGCTTAAAATACCATGGTTCAGATTAAAGTGGGTAAGGAGTGACTGATTCTGAACTGAATTAATGTTTGAGGACATGAATCAGCCGTGTGTGGTTTATGAAGGGAGCTAGACAGAAGAGCACGTGTGGATAGACTGACCTGCTTGCATGCTGAAGCCATGCTATTCTTAAAGCCATTGGGTTTAACTGGCATCTTGTTATTAGGTCAGATTTGGTGTTAAAAGGTTTTGTTTTACATTTAGTGAGAATGTGATTGTTTAAATACAGTGATGTGTAGAGCAAAAGCAAGTTTTTGGAATAGTTAATAGGCATAATTCATATTGAGTTCAGGTTGTGGTTTACATGATTAATGTAATGAGCTATGAGATTCATACACAGTATTGATGCTGGGGAAATGTGAATAAGTGAACATTGAATAGCCATCCTCATAACTTTAAATATTGTTTGTCTATTGATGTCATGAATCTGTTAAAGAAGTATAATGTGATCTTTGACTGTTGTTTATGATTATCTGTCATGTAAGTTTAAAAAGTATGTTTGTCTATTGTTTATGTTTGATAGCATAAGATCTGTGTCATGTAACATATTGTTTAGATGTGTGTTTAGAGAATTGGGTGTGAACGCTACTAGAGTGTAAGCGTTCAGCATGTAATGAGTGAGTTCAGGTGTACACGCAAAAGAGAGTGCTCCTGGTTTAAAAGTTTTTTCATATAACTACTTTGCAAAAATAAATGTGTTGCCCAAGTACGAGAACCGTCTCATTCTTAAAAGTGTAACACCTGTTACAATGTTTATACCAGTTGTTGCCATTGTAAATCTTTTTTTAAGTTTGATGAATAACAAAGACAATCATTCACACATGGTTTTACTGGCATTGTCACCTTCAAACTACAGTTCTGCATATGAAAATAAATTAAATACAGTAGAAACCTCGGATCGCAAATAACACAGTTTGCGAGTGTTTCACAAGACAAGCAAGGATTTTTAATAAATTTTGACTTGGAAACCGAGCGAAAGTCTTGGTTTACGAATAACGACTATCATGTATCATGCATGCGCCTCTTATTTTAACACCGAGCGTCACATGATCACAACTGCACCAATGATTTTTCTTTCTCTTGCACTGCGGAATTGTGCGTAATCGTCTCCCCTGCTGGGTCTTAGTGCTCGTCTCTTACTGGCATAACCAACATCTCCCTCTCGGTTTCAGCATTTCTCCTGTGTGTGTGCACACCGACACACGGGCACACACACACGCCTTTTCACCCCACTCCCCGGCTTCACACACGCACACAGAAACTCTGCTCTGTCGCGATTCTTTTCAAAGGTAAAGTGCTAGTTCATTTGTTTCTTGTATTTTTTACTTTAAAGCAGTGATTCCGTTAGTATGCGCTCACGCGAGTGTCATTAGAGAGATTTCTTTTTTTCCCCCCTTAAAACAGTGTTTCTGTTGTGTGATTGTTGTGAAACTTAAAAAGCAAGGTGGGAGGAGGGAGGAGTAGTTTTACTGTGTAAGACGAAGCGAGGGAAGGGGCTAATTTCACACACACACACACACACACACACACACACACACACACACACACACACACACACACACACACAAAAGGCGTCTGCGCGCACAAACGGAAACACTTATCTGTGGGATTTATTTTTACTTTTATTAAAGGTAAAGTGCAGGTTAAGTTGTTTTATTTTTACTTTATATATTGTATTAATTATTTTGATGTATTTATTGTTTTGGGTTGTGGAACGAATAATTTGAGTTTTCATTATGTTTTATGGGAAAATTGGTTTACGAATGTTTTGGAATACGAGCCCGCTTCCGGAACAAATTATGCTCGTAATCCAAGGTTCCACTGTATAGTCCAAGTTCTGCTTGCTTGTAAGATAGGTATTTCTCACCTATCGTACAACTACCCACCAGCCTAGATGGAAGAAATCTTTTGTCTTGGTGAGGTCAATTAACCTCAAAAGGGGTATCACTTTTTTCCCTTTTGATACTATACACTAGATGTAACTACCTTTCAATTACCTTTCAACATGACAATGAGCCAAAGCACACAGCAAAACTGACCACGCAATAGTTGATGGATCTACTGATGGATGATATCTTTGCATGGCCTAGTCAGAGCCCAGACTTAAATGAAAATAATAATTAATCTGTGGAATGACTTGAAGACTGCAGTCCACAAATGATCATCATCAATTGTAACATACACTTCAGGAGTTTAAAAAAGGCCCAAATGTGTAAAGCTGTGTGTGCCATTGAAAAGGTGATTAGCTTCGCCTGATTCTTTTTTATTATTTAAAAAAAATAATTATTAGTATTATGGTTTTATATCTTTCACTTTGTTCACTTTATGTTAAAAAGGTTCATTGAGTAAATACATCTGGATAAAATAAAAACTGTCTTCATTTCAGGCTGCAAGGCAACAAAATATAATATACAGTAGAATAATAATATGATGATATAAATCTTTATAATTGCCACAAAACAGCACTGTAATATCAATGTAAGTGCTTGTATAAAAAAAATGAATATGAATTTTCCTATTAAAGTACATTTTGCATTTCATTTAGAAATCATGGTCCCAAAGGACCATTTACAATATGTGTACTGAAATTATCCTAAAGGATATGTGTACTGTAGGTGTACTGTGTACTATATGTGAATGCTTCTTTGAGTAATTCAATTGCAAAAAATGACCGAGGCAAAATCTTCTGCCTCAAGATTATTTTAATTAATTGCTAAATCATTTGTTTGGCGTGATGCAGTGCACTTCTGTATGCAAGCCACCAGTAAACACCGATGAAGAAGAAGCGCTTACATCACCCACAAAGCGAAAGGAGACGCAAAAGTCATTTGAAATACCTTTTTTTTTTAGTTTTTGCATCTGAGAAAAGCTTTAAAGTAAGAATGTATGGCACTGTAATGCACTTAATTCCTCTCAGTCAACTTTATGCTATGCCTTGTATTGTGAATAATGACTACAGCATTTTATCAAAAATAAACAGTCATTTAAAAAATAAAAGTAGATTTTTTCTAAAAAGAAAACCAATTAATCTTTGTCATATATATTTTACATTGCTGTTTAATTAAGCAAAAGTACATTTTATCCAATTACTCGTAGAATATTCGATTACTAAAATATCCTATAGCTACACCCCTGGTGTACTGAAATAGATGTATGGGGAAGACTGCTGACAGTTTTTGGCAAGATGATCATCAACACCCTCCACAAGGAGCATAAGCCATAGAATGTGTTTTATTGAAGTACAGTGGAACCTTGGATTACGAGCATAATTTGTTCCAGAAGCCAAATCTAATTTTCCCATTAGAAATAATGGAAACTCAAATTATTAGTTTCATAGCCCAAAAAGATAAATACATAAAAATAATAAACACAAAATAGAAAGTAAAAATGAAAAAATTAACCTGTACTTTACCTTGAAAAAAAGTAAAAATAAATCCAGAAAGATTAGTGTTTCCATTTGTGCGTGCAGGCGCTGTGTGTGTGCGCGCGTGTGTGCGTGCGTGTGAAACTAAAGTAAGGAGCCCCTCCCCTCTCCCCCTTCTTGTCTTACACAGTTACCCTTCCTCCACTCTTTTCACACATGCGCGCACACACAATGAAAACACTTTTTTATCAGAAAAAAAAAAAAACAAGAAATCTCTCTGACACTCGCACACTGATGGAATCACTGCTGTAAAGTAAAAATAAAACAATTTAACCTGCACTTTATCTTTGAAAAGAATCGCGACAAAGCAGTGTTTCTGTGTAGAGCAGAGAGAAAGAGTGTGTGTGTGTCTCTGTGTCTGTGAAGGCGAAAATAGGAGGGGTCTGTGTATGGCCAGACACAAAGAGCAGGCTGATACAGAGAGAGAAAATGGAACTTTAACCTCTCCAATGAGACTTGCATTTGCATTTGCATTTGTATATTTAAGTGAGGACTTTAATTTTGAAAAGCAGTCATATAGTTAGAGTAATAGGAAGTTCAATTAGGACTGCAGTGAGTCAGCAGAATGTTGTAGCTGTTCTGAGTGAGGCTCATTCTAATCATCTTTCTTTGCTTCTGTTAGACACAATGTCTGTAAGTATATAATGTTGAGTATTTATTATGATGAATATTTTGTTTTTGTATACCTTTTACAGTTTTACAGTTGAATCATAAACTTAAGAAACGACTTGATGTCTCCAGCGAGGTTTTTTGAGTCACTGTTTAACTTACTGGATAGTTGGTTGTAAGAATCTAACAAGGCCAGTACAGTAAAAAGACAGTAATACAACAGACTGGGAAGGACGCTTTAGAATTGTGTAGACGAAGATTTAAACATTTTGGAGACTCTAATTTGTGATTTTCCTGCTTATGATCAAGCCACATATAAGCATGGCAGAAAGTCAGACAGACTTAGCAGATCTTAAAGGCAGAGGAGAAGATGTGCATTCCGTCAGTATACGTTCCTCCAAAGCATCCAGTCGATCTTCAAGAGGATCTAGTCATCACTCAAGTGCCAGCATAGCTCTCTTTAAGGCAAAAGCGAAAGCAGAGGCTGCGCAAGCCAGAACAGCATACGCTAAGAGAGAAATAGAATTGAAAGTTGAACAGGCACGACTTCAAGCAACATTGAAGGCTTTACAGGAGGAGAAAGAAAAGGATGCCGCTTTAGCTGAAGCTCAGGTACTCGAGGAAGCATTTTTAGAAACTGAATGTAGTGCAGCTAGTAGAGGGTCAATTCCCGTTCCCATCGAAGACAGCCAAAGAAGGACAGTGGAATATGTGAAAACACAATCCAAACTAGTGGTAGTAGTGGTACGCTGCCCCCCAGTGGAGGTAAGGAGATGCATCCACCACTTAAAGCTTCTCACTTAATCAGTCCAATTAAAATTGAGCAAGAGTCTAAGAACTTACCAATCCATTCACAAAACATGGACTTTGGTGCAAACGTGTTTCAAAACGCCACCCAAATGCCTTCTACTCCTGTATCACCGCCAAATGCAGGGTAGATCTCCTGATGAAGGATATTCCTTGTCCATTACGTACGACCTCGCAAAGTATCTAGCTCGTATGCAGCTTGTGTCAGCAGGACTAACTACCTTTGACGACAAACCCATTAACTACTGGGCATGGAAATCATCTTTCCAAGGTGCTATTTCTGGTCTTGATCTTACCCCTGCAGAAGAACTGGATCTTTTAATTAAATACCTGGGTAGAGAATCTTCTGAGTATGCACGGAGACTGAAAGCTGTTCATATCAGAAACCCATCAGCTGCGCTGATGATTACATGGCAGAGGCTTGAGGAAATATATGGGTGTCCAGAAGCAATTGAACAAACACTTTTTGCTAAGCTTGAAAACTTCCCCAGATTGACAAACAAAGACCCACAAAAGGTTCGAGATTTAGGAGACATTCTCTCAGAACTAGAAGTTGCTAAGCTTGAAGGATATTTACCAGGCCTAGCATACCTAGACACTTCTAAGGGAGTAAGTCCTATTATGGAGAAACTTCCATATAACATTCAAGAAAAGTGGATGACATTTGGATCCAAATACAAGCAAGAATATTGTGTTGCTTTTCCACCTTTCTCAGTGTTTGTGAATTTTGTACGTTCAGAAGCAAAAGCACGTAATGATCCAAGTTTCAGTACATTCCCTCATGCAAGATATGAGAGAAGGGAAAGATTCGAGAGACATATGCCAATATCTGTGCACAAGACTCAGGTTAATCTTTCAGCTAAAACACGAGCTGACCAGGAAAAGCTATCAGTCAGCCTAAATAAAATTTGCCCAATACATGGAAAACTCCATCCTTTAAGAAGGTGCAGAGGGTTCAGAGAGAAACCACTACAAGAAAGAATGCAGTTCTTGAAAGAGCAATCCGTATGTTATCATTGCTGTTCTTACACTGACCATCTTGCCAAAAACTGCACTGTGGAAGTTCAGTGCAAAGAATGCGACAGTGACCGGCACCCCTCAGCCCTTCATCCAGGTCCTGCCCCCTGGAAATCTCAGGCATCTACCCCTACCTCAGAGTATGGCGGGGAGAAGGATAAAGCAGTTAGTCATGAGGTTACATCTGAGTGCACAGAAGTCTGCGGAGAAGGTTTGAGTGTACGTTCTTGTTAAAAAATTTGTCTAGTTTCCGTCTATCCAGCTGGACACAAGGAGAAAGAAAAGATGTATGCTATCCTAGATGAGCAAAGCAATCGCTCCTTGGTGAGAAAAGAATTCCTTGACATCTTTAACATCAAAGAGAGCCAATTGCCCTACACCCTTAAGACGTGTGCAGGGCTTCTAGAGACAGCAGGTAGAAGAATTCCGGATTTCATTGTGGAGTCCATTGATGGAAAGATAAGTCTACTTCTCCCAACTCAACTAGAATGTAACCAGATTCCAAATAATCATACAGAGATTCCAACTCCTGATGTAGCATTTAATCATAGCCACTTGAGACATATAGCACAGGAAATACCTCCTCTCGACTCTGATGGAGAATGTCTCTCCCTAATAATAGAAGGATCTCTGCAAGTAAATAAAGTGCGCAAACAAATTAATGGTCCAAACAACGCCCCCTTTGCTCAAAAATTGGACTTGTGTTGGGTAGTTGTTGGGGATGTATGCCTCAACGGAGCTCATAGGTCAACTTAAGTTCATACCTTCAAGACTTTTGTCTTAGAAAATGGCCGTCACTGCTTTCTGAGACCATGCTACAGTCAAATTAAGGTAAAAGAGAAGTTGGATATCATACCGCAATGGCAACAGTCTTCAGGAACTGCTTACGAGGACTCCATTCTATTAACGCCTGAAGGTGAAGGAACTGGTCATTCAGTTTTTTCCTACATAATAAATGATCATAAGATTGCTCCATCTATGGAAGACACTAGATTTCTCCAAATCATGGGCAAAGAGTTTTTTCAAGACAGCTGCAACAGTTGGGTTGCACCGCTACCTTTCCGTGAGCCCAGACAAAGTTTACCCAACAACAAGGACCATGCAATGAAATGCTTTCTCACGCTGAGGGACACTTTGGACAAGCGACCACAAATGAAAGCACATTTTTTGGATTTTATGAACGACTTGCTAAAAAATAAGCATGCAGAGATTGCCCCACCTCTTCAGCCAGGTCAAGAAGTGTGGTACCTGCCACTCTTTGGGGTGTATCACCCTAAGAAACCTCTCAAAATAGGTGTTGTCTTTGATTCCAGCGCACAATATGAAGGAGTTTCACTGAACAACGTTCTTCTTACAGGCCCTGATTTGAATAACAGTCTGGTAGGGGTTCTGATGAGATTCCGTAAAGAGCCAGTGGCTATTACTGCTGATATACAGCACATGTTCCATTGTTTTCTGGTGAGAGAGGACCATAGGGATTATCTTAGATTCCTTTGGTATAATAACAATGACCTCGGCAGCGAAATTGTGGATCACAGAATGCGTGTGCATGTTTTCGGGAATAGCCCATCACCAGCAGTGGCTATCTATGGCCTACGGAGAGCAGCTCAAGAACACGAGGAGAGTTTCGGCAGTGACACCAGAGAGCTGGTGGAAAAACAGTTTTATGTTGACTATGCTGAAATCTTGTGTAACAGAGGCAGAAGCAATCAGCCTTCTCAAACGGACACGAGATGCTTGCAGTATCTAATCTCAGACTGCACAAGATTATCTCCAACTATCCAAATGTGATTGAAGCCTTTCCTTTGGAAGATCGTGCCGAAGGCATTAAAGATCTGCAGCTTTTCTCTAATGGCCTTCCCATCCTACGTAGTCTTGGTGTGTCCTGGGAACGTGGCAGCAGACTCTTTCATGTTTCAAAGGATGACAAGCCTTTCACTCGTAGATGGGTTTTATCTACTGTTAATGGGTTGTATGATCCACTTGGATTCCTTGCACCTGTTACTATAAAAGGGAGGTTGCTGTTGAGAGAACTAATCAAACAAGGTGAGAGCTGGGACTCCCGCTTGCCAGAGAACATGGAAACTGAGTGGAGAAAATGGACAAATTCTCTTCAGGATCTGAAAGAGCTGGAAATACCATGTGTTTGCACATCCATTCTTCTTTGAACTTTGCATTTTTGCTGATGCATCAGTTAAGGCCATTGCTGCTGTAGGGTACCTGAATGTGACAGATCAACACGGTCACACAAGTGTTAATTTCTTATTCGGGAAATCCAAACTGGCACCACAGCCAGACATTACTGTCCCTAGCCTGGAGTTGTGTGCTGCTGTATTAGCCGTGGAGATTGCAGAATTGATCATAGAAGAGATGGCCATAAACTTTGACTATATTTGGTACTATACAGACAGTAAAATAGTATTAGGCTACATCCATAATACATCACGAAGGTTCTATGTCTATGTGAACAACAGAATTCAACGAATCCATAGATCCAGTTTACCTGCTCAGTGGAAGTATGTTCCCACCGAACATAATCCAGCAGACCATGGATCCAGATCTTTGCCTGCAGCATTCTTAGGTACCAGTTCATGGCTCACAGGCCCACAGTTCTTGCATAATGCTTCTCAACTTCCGTTTGAAGTTCAAGAATCATTTGATCTTGTGAATCCAGCCTCAGATTCCGAAATACATCCACATGTGTTTACAAACCTTACTGAAGTTTCTAAGTCTCTCACATGGAACTCAGAGAGAGTTAGAAGATTCTCTGACTTCAACACTCTCATCAGAACAACAGCACGTCTGATTCACATGGCAAATTCTTTCTCTAAACAATCACAAAATGTTAGTTGCAGAGGTTGGCACATCTGCAGTGCAGGTCCTTCTGAAGAAGAACTGGAGAAAACAAAAATCCTTGTCTTAAAAAACGCTCAAGATGAAAACATCATTGCAGCTCAAAACCTTCCTTGTAACGCCTCTTGCCAGAGCAATTGATGAGGCAATCCCCCTGGTTGAATGAGCCCTGATTCCCAGAGGCGAAGTGTGACCACACACCTCATAGGCTAGGGCAATAGCATCTCTCACCCAGTGTGACAGAGTCTGTCTAGTGGCGGCCGCCCCCCGGTTGCGACCCCCATGACAAATAAAGTGCTGCTCTGACTTACGCCACTACCTAGTGCGGTGGACGTAAATCCGAAGAGCACGTAAGGACACAGTAAGTGAAGTCTTTCCTGCTCCAGAGCTGTGAAAGGCGGAGGACAGAAGGCTTTGAGAACGAGAATGGAACCATGGGAAGATAGTTCGGGTGAGGATGCAGAATAGCTTTGACAGAATAGCTTTGACTATCTACGCAGGATGGGGAGACTGACAGAGCCTGCAGATCACCAATCCATAAGAAAACCATCTTAAGAGACAGAAGCCTGACAGGCGCCGACTCTAGTGGTTCGAAAGGGGTGTCAGCCAGGCCTTCGAATACGATAGCTATGTCCCATGAAGGGACTGTCGCTCTAGTGGGCGGCCTCAACCATTTAGCTCCACGAATAAAACGGGCAGCTAAATGGTGCTTTTCCACAGAAACCCCATCGGTCAGAGCATGCCGAAATAGCGGCTATGTATGTTCTGAGAGTACTAGGGCATGAGCCAGAGGACAACTTTTCTTGCAGAAACTCCAGCACTGAAACAATCTGGCAGTGGACTGGGTCTACATGCTTACCATGTACCAACTTTCAAATACACTCCATTTGAGGGCATAAGTTCTTCTAGTGAAGGGAGCCCTGGCACTTAAAATGGTTTCAAATACGCTGGCTGGAAGACCAGCATGTCTTAGTTGGTCCCCTTCAAAGGCCAAACGTGAAGGTTCTAGAGCTCGGGCCGGGGATGAAATATTGTCCCGTGCGCCTGAGACAGAAGATCCCTCCTCACTGGAATCACCCAGGGTGAGCCGTCGAGGAGATATATTAAATCCGAGAACCACACTCTGGTCGGCCACTGGGGCGCTATTGATAAGAGGCGCAAACCCTGTTGACGGACCCTCGTCAGGACTCCTGGGAGCAGAACTATCAGAGGAAATGCATAAAGGCGTAATCTGGGCCACGTGTCGGCCATGGCGTCCAGACCCAGTGGAGCTGGAGGAGTCAGAGTAGTAAAGGGGGTGGAGTTTCCAGTCCCCATGTGTTACAGCTTGTCTGGATAACAAGTCCGCTCCTACATTCATGTGCCCCGGAATGTAAATCGCTCTGAGGGACAGGAACTTGTCCTGTGCCCAAGCAGAACCTGGTGCGCTAGCTTGTTCAAGTAACGTGAGCACAGTCCACCCTTGCGATTTATGTACAATACTACCACAGTGTTGTCCACCCGCACTAGGACATGGTAGCCTCTCAACTCCTGTGTTTCAGGGCCAGAAACAGAGCCATTATTTTGAGGCAATTGCTGTGCCATGCGAGAAGATAGGGCAGATAGAATGACCCGATACTGGTAAGCTTCGCCCCGAAAGCAAACCTCAGGAACCTCCTGAGTTGTGGCAATATTTCTATATGAAAATATGCGTCATTCAGGTTGACCGTCACAAACCAAACCTCTGGTTGAATTTGAGAACAATCATTTTGGCTGTCAACATTTTGATGCTCAGCCCAAGAAGATGTAAAATTGGACGCAAGCCCCCATCTCTCGTCTGGCAGGGGAACATGCTCTATGGCCCCTTTTTGCCAGCACACTCATTCTGTAACTGCCAAGTCAGCAGATGTGCTCGCTCCAGTTTCATGGAAGTGAAGACCACGCCCTTTACGCCATTGAAAACACGGAGAACGATGTACAATGGAGGGGGGTGTTAGGTGTCCGACATCCTGAAACAAGGCAGGAAGGAACCGAGCACCTAACATTTCGCTGGAGACCACTGCTTCCCGAAACACCAGTGGTGGCGGAGATTAGACAACCGCCCCCATAGGGTGCCAGGGAGGAGTCTTTATCCCTTATTGGAATTTTAACACGTCAACCTCAGGACTTACTTTTTGGCGGAGAAAATGCTCCTCAGGTCCAGTGCTTTTTTTTCTCTCTCTCTCTCTCTCTTTGAGGTGGATTGCCAAGCGGGGTCAGCACTGGGTGACCGACGGTCCCGACCCCTGAGCACGGCAGGGGAGAAACCTCACAGAGGTCTGCTTATAGAGCTTCGCCTCCTGAACCTAGTGGCGGCGATGTTTACAGCCGGAAGCCGGAAGGCGAGAGGGGGGGCATCAAGGAGGAAAACGCGATCCCTGACCTCGATGCGTGTGAGATTAAATCACAGATGTCTCTCCGTGGTGACCGCGGCAGCCATAGAATGGCCGATAGCATGGGCCATCTGCTTGGTAGCAGAGAGAAATAAATCTGTGGGTAGGCACCATCAATAGACCCGCCAGTGCTCAGAACTCTTAGCAGGTGAGCTTGGTATGCCTGCAAAACTGCCATGGTGTGCAGAGCAGCACCAGCCTGATCCGCTGCCTGAAAAGCTTTCCCCACCAATGAAGATGTTAGTCTACACGGCTTGGTGGGCATTGTGGGCTTTTTCAGGGAGGATGAGCTCCCAGGAGAGAGATAGCTCGCAAGCGTCTCTTCAATCTGGGGTATCATCATAAAACGGGACGAATAAGGCTTATTCCATGAAAGAGTTAACTTGTCATGGAGGTCGCCAAAAAAAAGGGGGGGGGGAACCCTCGTTGAGGCCCCTCCCCTGGCCACCTGACAGAAACCTGTCGTCTAACTTTGAGCGCTTGGGGATTTAAACATTTTTTTTTTAATTCCCTTTATTTATTTATTTATTTTTGCGGCGAGAGAGGAAATCTATTCGGCCCCTTCACAAAAAGCGCCGGAGCGCGCTTGAGAAGCGGACGCAAAAACTTCCTGATCCGGGGAGAGCGCGAGAGAAAGGGGGAATTCCGTTCCATGCGCGTCTGCCCGATCGGCACGCTGGTGTAACAGGCTGTTGCCTGGTTACGGGCTCCCGGCCACTAGGGGCTTCGTGGGAAACCTCTCTGTCAAAGTAATAAAAGAAGAGAGGCTAAGCTAGGCTAATAGCGGCTAACCTGACGGCTAATGCTCATAAACAAGGATTATGGTGAATGAGTGGGGAATAGCGTAAACCCGAATGCGGGACAGAGAGTGTCCAAATCCGCATGTGAGTATGTATGGTATGTTTTGTGTGTATGTTATGCAAGGCCCGCCGTGGCTTTTTGTTACATAGGCGTTTTATTTACGTATATTCCTCAAGAGGGTTTTTTTTGTTTCTCTCTCTTCCTCCTGCCTCTTCCGCTCCCTGGCGTGTCAGCGCAGCACGTGCGGTGTTCGGACGGTGCTTGCGAGGAGAGGATCTTCGGCGTCCGCCGCGCCGCCATTAAAGAGGACGTGCGTCCGGAGGATAGCAAAGCGCGTCCCAGGACGGTATCGCTTTTGTACAGACTTTGTTTTACGAGAGCTCAAGGACTCTAATCGGCCGCTAAGGCGACAGACTATGGGTGTGTGGGTGCGTGTGAAGTGGTTTGTTACACTATCTCCATGGAAGCAAGTGATGAAGTCTCTTTCTCCCGCTCACAAGAAGCGCCGGTGTTATGCGCTAAAATGCCCCCCTGCCACAGATTGCCCCCCCCTACATAATCTCCGTCGAATATTATATTAAAACAGAAATGTATAGGTTTATGATTTAGAAATTACAAATTAGACCAAATGGATTTGATTATAAAATAAGCATTATAAAAAATTACATGTTGTATAGGGAAAAATATAAATTATTATTTTTTTAATATACACGATGTATTTTTATATTGCTTATTTAATAATAAAAATCATTTAGTTAAATTTTTCATCATGAATATTTATTTAGTGCAAGCATTTTTGTATTACATGACAAATCCCTGTAAAATAAATGTGCCACAAAATAAACATTATATGAGAATTTGTATCCATGGTCTCGACACCTCTCACGTGCCTAGGGTTAATTATAATAGTTATATCATATTTGATAACAATAAACCTATACATTTCTGTTCTAATATAATATTCGACGGAGATTATGTAGGGGGGGCAATCTGTGGCAGGGGGGCATTTTAGCGCATAACACCGGAGCGCGCTTGAGAAGCAGACGCTAAACACTTCCTGATCCAGGGAGAGCGCGAGAGAAAGGGGGAAATCCCGTCTCATGCGCGTCTGCCAGATCGGCACGCTATGTCCATGGAAGCAAGGGAGGAATCTCTTCCGTCTGCTCACAAGAAGCGCCGGAGAAGGAGCACGCTTGAGAAGCAAACGCTAAAAACTTTCTGATCCGGGGAGAGCGAGAGAGAAAGGGGAAAATCCCGTCTCATACGCACGCGAGCCCCAGGAATGCACTGCGCGAAGTGCCTTAATAGGGAGATCACAATGCTTGCACTTTCCTTGAAACCTAAGCACTCAAGAAAGTCGTGGAGATCGCCCTCCAAAAGAAAATCACACGGAGGCACGCATCTCTCCAACCAACTCTTGCCATTATCGGTAAGTAAAGTTTCTCTCCTACTGTGATTCTGTTGCACACACACACGCAAACACAAAGCGGCCCTGAAGACAAGAAGATCTGAGGATGTTTCCAGTTCACTCCTATTTATAACCTGCAGGTGCACCTTATTCGGTGACGTCATGCCTGGCAGAGGTTATAAGCCGAAGTATTCGGCGGTTTTGACATACACAGGCTTCGCAACCGGAAACAAAGAGATGCTCCCATAGCGTTTTCACACAGCATTGAGTGTAGCTTTTGAAAGGGAACACCAAAATCTGTTATTTACAGTATCAAGGGGTGACCAAACTTTTGCATAAGACTGTATATAAAAAGTCACCACTTCAGAAGAGTCAAATTAATGGCCTTTCATCAAACACCAAAAACATTTAAGGATGTTTAAAAAGACTGGAATTGGGTTATGAACTGTTAACACATTATTAAAACCTGTAAGGTCTGTAGTGAACTTTCAACTTCATGGAATAAATGAGATCAGAAAAAAATCTTGAATGGAGGTAACTTAATAGCATGGTAACAAAATGGACAGTATAAATCACAGCTATGTTTAATAGTGAAAGTACGAGCATTTCCACATGCACAATGTGACAAGAACCGGTATTGTGACAAAACAACTGTGTGGCCATAAGAAACCCACTTGTCAGTGAGACTAATCAGGAAGGGAAAAAAAACTGTACAGGGCGCTGGAGGCAGTGCTATGATCTGGGGTTGCTTCTGCTGGTCACGTTTAGATTCAGCAGTGTTATAAGGCAATAAAATGAAGTCAGCTGATGACCTGAATGTACTGAATGAACAGGTTGTCATATTTATTTTCGTCATTTGTTTGGCGAAACAGGCATATTACAGAACTCAAACTGTGAAAGTGTGGTTCTGGCAGCATCAATTTTATGCATGTTTACAAATTGTTTTCTTTGTGCCTTATATGGACTTCCACCTCTACACTGTACTTTACAACTACACTTTCGTATTGTGCCTAGTAATTCTGTACTTTAATTTTAACAACTGCAAAATAAAAATCACTAATTTCAGTTATTTATTATGATTTACCTACTACTACAGTATAAGACATTTAAAATTTAGCAAAGTAAATAAAAACATATATGCAGATAAAAGCCAAAAGAGCAAAAGACCAAGCATGATCATTTACAGAAAAGCCAGTCTAGAACAAACAGGTCAGAATTTACACAAACATTAACAGTTGGGAAGACTTTGCATTTTTACAAGTGGCATTTCTTTCCACCCCCATGGTGGGGAATTCTCTACAACTGATCTGTTATCTGAATATGAATACATTTCTGAATAAATTGAATATGAATACATTTCTTCCCAGCACTTTTTTGGGAAACAAACTTGGAGGCCCCACCTTGGAAATTCTAATGTTTAAAAATATACATTTAAATTAAACTTAAATTTTGTCACATACACAACCATACACTGTATGTGTTAGGTTGAGGTCCACTATCCACTAGAGGTCACTGTTCATGTCTGTCTTGTGTAGTTCTTGTTGGTTGACTCAGTTTCCCAGAAGGCACCTCAGTCAGGTGATGAGTGCTCACCTGGGCTGAGGTGCCTCGTTAAAGCTTCTATAAGTAGCAGTCTGTTCTGGGAAACTGCGTCGAGCATTGTTTGTCTGTTTGGTATGTTTGTTTTTGTAACTACCGTCATGTGGGCATTCCTTTTTGTTTGTTTAAGTTTATATTTTAGTTATATTGTTTTACCTTTGTTTAAAGAGGGCTCTACTGTTTGTTTTCCTCATGTTCCTTGTGTTGATGGATTCATGGAGCTGTTCTGTTCAGTGTTTAGCTAGGCTGTGTCTCCTCCTGTGTAAGTACTGTTCTGTCTTCTAGTTCTTTGTCTGTTTAAGTTTTGTGTAGCCACATGAGGGTCTAGCCGCTAGTAGGGTTAGCCGCTAGTAGGCCTTGATTGCTAGCAGGGTTAGCCCCTAGTTTGGAATAGCCTCATGTGTGCTTTGCCTTTTGTATTCAGTTCCCCACCATTAGGTCAGTACTAACCCGGTTAGCCACTAACCCCATTAGATACTAACCTGGTTAGGTCAGCATCCAGTGTCCAGCATTCCATGTAGCTACTAACCCAATTAACCACTAACCCAGTCACTCTAGTCTCCTGTCTCTAGTCTCCTGTCCTCCTGGTCCTGTCTCTAGTCTCTGTGCTCCTAGTCTCCTGTCTCTAGTCTCTGTGCTCCTGGTCCTGTCCCATGTCTTGTCCTGTGTCTCTCCAGTCCCCAGTCCTGTCTCTCTAGTCTCCAGTCCTGTCTAGCCCTGTCTCTCTTGTCTCTCCAGTCTCTAGTTCCCCTATGTGTCTTAGTTAGCTTCAGCTCCATGTTTCCTCATCCCCAGTTCTCTCTGTCGGTTCCCATGTCAGTTCCTGGTTCCCATGTCAGTTCCTGGTTCCCATGTCAGTTCCTGGTTCCCATGTCAGTTCCTGGTTCCCATGTCAGCGCGCCTTTCCCTGTGTTTTTCCTGAGCCCTAGTTTGAGTTTGTTGTTTCTTTGTTCGTTTGTCTGTTTTTGAGTTTGTTTAAATAAAGACTCTTTCTGTTTGCACACCACTCTGCCTTCATGCCTACCACCCATGTGCCCACGGCAACTACATCAGCCGGGTCTAGACAGCACCACCAGCTAGACCCATGACAGTATGAAGTGCAGTGAAATGTTTGCACGACTGCCAGTGACCAGAAAAACAAAACAAAGTCAAATCAGATTCGCACTAAAACTGAAATTGAAGTTTGGAAATATAGGTAAAGTGTACATAGAATAAGAACAAGTATAAGATGTGTAAATACAAATAACTAACAGAAATAAAATATTAATGAATTCAAATCAAACACAGTAAATATGTATAAGGAAAACATGTAGAGATGAGCAGTGGTTAACATGTACAATAATAATGTGCATAAGGCTGGGTGGCAGCAGCAGCAGACTGAATGTCAAACATAAAGTGTCCATGTCAATGACTGTTCATGTGCAAAAATATTTGTGTCTATTTTTTTAACTGTGCAGCACAAAATTAATGTCAGCACTAGATAAAATTCATTTACCATGTATATACCCTCAAAAAGAGAAATACAAAAAGAAAGAAATTATGGTTAGAAATAACATAAGTAATCATCTAAATGTTAGGTGGAAGCCAATTAATTTTACTCAATTGTGTTGGGGTAATCTAAAAACATAATCCATTACAAATTAATAATGAATTATAGTATACCCAGTAATAATATTAAATTAAAATATAATTTAAATAAAATTAAGTAAAATATTTTCAAAAAGTGTATTTAATACAAGAAACTGCCGTAAGGTTAAAAACCCTTTTTGCTCTTTCACGTTTTCTTACCTTGCAAGGAGAAACTGCATAGAATAGGATTGTGGTTGGAGCGATACAATTACGTTTCTTAATATTAAGCAGAATAAATAGATTTAGCAGAATGGGGGATTTTGTCTATTGTACAGTATGTTTTTCTTATTCTTTTTTTGTGTAATGTTTTTTTGTTTGTTTATGCTTTTGCTTTTTTCAAAGTTGTACTAAAATCTTATTTCATTCGTTATGTCTATGTCTAGACATATATTTCTAAAACAGTTTAGCAGATATAACATTTTCTATGTGGCTATTAATACATATTCACCATTCTGGCACCACCAAACTGCAATGGCAATAACAGACTGTGAACATCCTTTCTCCAAAAAATGCAAAGGCAGTGACAGATTGTAAACATGCTTCCCAAGTCACTACTTTGCCAGCTTGTGATTTTGCTTTACTGACCATGTGAAAGAAGGAAGTGGTCTGATTAGCCTGTTATTATTATTATTTTTTTGGTATTAAATGAGGGTGCTTATTGTGAAAAATAAATTGTCAAATTGAGTACAAGTCTGAAAATAGTGTCTATTGCATTTTGCAGTGAAACCTGTCATATACTGTACATCTATATTATTTTTGCTATTATCAGTCAGGTCCATAAACATTTAAATTAATACTGTATATTAAGTTTTACTGTTATTGCTCTTTAGATTATTATAGAGTATATTTAATAGTCATTGATAATTTAACTGTCTACAATTGCTGTTTCACCAGCAGTGAACCAATGACATCGTAGAGGCTCTGATGATACACTGTTCATGAAAAAATGCTGATGCATTGTAAACTGAACTTTATTGTAAGTTTGTAATGTTTCTTACTATTTTCAACAAGCTTTATAAAGATAACAATGTTATATGTGTGAGCAAGCTCAAAACATGTTTCTTTTAAAATTTTAATTCTTAACTACCATTTAAATTTTTAACTAGCATGATTCATTACAAAAACACAATCAAAGCATGAGTTATCTCATGTTGCAGTAAAACCTCTCATACATAAATGGACTTAATCAAATTGACAATGGATTTGCGTACATCACAGACATTCAAATAGACATTAAAGATAGTAATATATAACTTTAAACTAATCAATAACAATAAGGCGTTAAATATTTTTTTTGTTATGGTAAAACAATTCTTAATCATAAAAAGAATCATTTCATGTACTGCACCAATACTTTTTAGTTACTAATAGATGTATTATTTGTGTACAAAGACTATATTCTTGAACCACATGTGATAATCAAGGGATCAAGGGTTGGTGCTTATAAATGCAACAGAGTAACAAAGTTCTGGTGTATAAATTTGTTAAAGCTCTATTACTATTTCATTTTGACAATACCATTGTAAGTAAAGGAAAATACTTATCAACACAGTACAAAGCAATGAACAAACCACACAACCAACAGCAACAGTATAAGATGATGAACTTTTGCTTACCTTCAACTTAGAGCTTGATGCTTTATAACAGAAACACAAACTGATGCATGTAAGTATATAGGCTACCAAACATATAAGAATCCTTTACAATACCTTATTTGTGTTCTTGCTGCCCTCCCCTGTGACGTACTTAAAGTCGTGCACATACTACATTGGTTGCAGGCTATACATTATTTGCATGTCAACTAGTATATTGAATAGTGGAAGGTTTGGGGTGCGGCTACAACGTCAATGAAGTTCTTGAGTCTTGATATTTCAATTTCTGTTGTCTCATATACATCTCTATTGTGTAAAGCTTCTCAGTGTGTACATAAAAAACACACATTAAGTTCCTTTATTCCATTATCTTTCCATATAGTCACTCTTTCACCAATTCCCTGCTCTTCTGTTTGTTGGTATTAGAAGAACTGTGTTGACAAAATTTGGAAAAGTTGGGTTGGGAAAGAAGCAATTGGAACATTTATGTTGCTTCTACATTTGTCAAAAAATGTATTGTCCTGTATATATGGGAGGAACTACCTGGAGGAAACCCACCAAGCACAGGGAGAACATGAAAACTCCATGCACACAGGGATGGGAATCGAGCCTAGCCGGGAATCAAACCCGGACCCTGGAGGTGCAAGGCGACAGTGCTAACCACTACTAATTATATAATACTAACCACTACTAATTATATAATAAATAAAACTCTCCTGTTTTTTTTCCCCTAAGATTAGTTTAACTTTTAGAGATAACCCATCCACCTGCGGTGTATTTAAATTCTTGCTTTTTTTTGCAAGGCTAATGCACTTAACTTCCAGTACATGATTTGTATATGAAAATATTAGATTTTTGCACATAGATTTTACAACCCAAATTCTGGAAAAGTTGGGATGTTTTTTTTTTTTATTTGAATAAAGTGAAAACTAAAATCACATGACCCAATATGTTATTCAATATGTTATTTTGCACTTTCATCCACTAAATGAGCTCATTTCAAATTTGATGCCTGCTACAGGTCTCCAAATAGTTGGGACGAGGCAACAAAGGGCTGAAAAAGCAAACAAAATTCAAAATATTCAGCTGGGAGAACATCTAGCATCAGGTCTGTAACATGATTAGCTATAAAAGGGATGGCTTAGAGAGGCAGAATCTCTTAGAAATAAAGATGGGAAGAGGCTCTCCAATCTGTGAGAGAATGCCTAAAAACATTGTGGAAAAAAAATAATTCCTTAATGTCAAATTGCAAAAGCTTTGCAAATCTCAGCATGTCAAGTCAAGTCAATTTTATTTATATAGCGCTTTTAACAATTGACATTGTCGCAAAGCAGCTTTACACAATAAAAAGAAGTAAGTTTTTATGCAATGTATATGAATCAAAATGACAAGATTGTCCCCGATGAGCAAGCCGAGGGCGACGGTGGCAAGGAAAAACTCCCTGAGATGGTAATAGGAAGAAACCTTGAGAGGAACCAGACTCAACAGGGAACCCATCCTCATCTGGGTGATAACGGATAGCAGGAATTGCTCAGCATAATAATGTGTAAGACTGGAAGTTCAGTATAACAGGAGATGTTTTAAAATTAAAATGAGTCCAGTTTGTTCCCGGAGGCTCAGGTAGACTGTAGGGGATTCCGGTCCTGAGTTATCGAACAACTGAAGTCACAGGTCCCCAGAGCATCACTCGATGACAGGACAGTCTTCATGGAAACCACCCCTAGCCACCATACGAATCCAAGCAGACCACACGGGGCATCCATGCGACGAGATCTCCAACCAGAAGCAGGACTCCAGGATGGGTTAGACGGCTCCAGAGGGCAGAGGGGTCTGGATCACTGGCAACTCAGGAGCGAAACATGTATAGCTCGACAGAGAGACATAGAGAGGGAAAGAAGAGGGGGAGAGAGAGAGAGGAGAGAGCAGAAAAGGAGAGAACAGAAAATAAGGAGAGATGGCAGTTAGGTATGGTCACAGCCAACATGTATAGGTGAATGTATATTTAGTGCAAAGTGCAAGCAGAGACTCCGGCAGGACTAACTATAACAGCATAACTAAAAGGGAGAGCCAGAAGGAAACACAAACATGAGGGCTCCCTGAGATGTAAAGCAACCAATCACCTCACCGTCAACAAACCTGAGTGAACAATGAGAGTGGGGAGGACAGCATCTAAACATACCAGTTCACCAGAATACTCTACGTCTATGAGTCCCCCAGATCTGCTCCTTTACCTAAGGTTAATCTATTTACAAAAATGCTTGGCTAAATAAATAGGTTTTTAGCCTAGACTTAAACACTGAGACTGTGTCTGAGTCCCGAACATTAATAGGAAGACTATTCCATAACTTCGGGGCTTTGTAAGAAAAAGCTCTGCCCCCTGCTGTAGTTTTAATAATACGTGGTACTGACAGGCAGCCTGCATTCTTTGATCGAAGTAGGCGTGGCGGATCGTAAGACACTAACAGTTCACTCAAATACTGTGGCGCGAGACCATTTAGTGCTTTAAATGTCAAAAGTAGTATCTTAAAATCGATGCGAAATTTCACAGGGAGCCAATGCAGTGTAGATAAGATAGGGGTGATGTGCTCGTATTTTCTGGTTTTAGTGAGGACTCTCGCTGCTGCATTCTGTACTAACTGAAGCTTGTTTATACACCTAATTGAACAACCAGACAGTAAGGCGTTACAATAGTCCAACCTAGACATGATAAAAGCATGAACTAGTTTTTCTGCATCATTTAGTGACAATATGTTTCTTATCTTGGCAATATTTCTAAGGTGAAAGAAAGCTATCCTGGTGATATTATCTACATGAGCTTCAAACGAAAGGCTGGAATCTATAATCACACCGAGGTCTTTTACTGTTGCACTTGATGGAACAGAAAGGCCATCTAAAGTTACAGTGTGATCAGAAAGCTTACTTCTAGCTACTTGTGGTCCTATGACCAGAACTTCTGTCTTATCAGGATTAAGCAGAAGAAAATTAATTAACATCCAATCTCGTATATCCTGCACACACTGCTCGATTTTAGCAAACTGGTTTTTCTCATCTGGTTTTGCTGAGACATATAATTGTGTGTCATCAGCATAACAATGAAAACTAATACCATGTTTACGAATTATGTTGCCCAGAGGAAGCATGTAAAGGGAAAAAAGCAGTGGGCCTAAAACTGAGCCCTGTGGAACACCAAACTCCACTTGAGAACATGAGGAATGGTCACCATCTAAATCTACAAACTGATAACGATCAGTCAAATAGGATCTGAGCCACAAGAGGGCAGTTCCCTTAATTCCTACTACCTTTTCTAATCTGTGAAGGAGAATACTATGATCAATGGTGTCAAACGCTGCACTGAGGTCCAATAACACAAGTATAGTGACGCAACCCTGATCAGAGGCCCATAGGAGGTCGTTTACTACTTTAACAAGTGCTGTCTCTGTGCTGTGATGAGGCCTAAATCCTGCCTGATACAGTTCATTTATGCTATTTCTGTGTAGATGTGAACATAGCTGCTGTGATACTACCTTTTCCAAAATCTTGGAGATAAAGGGAAGGTTTGATATCGGCCTGTAATTAGAAAGCAGACAGGGGTCAAGGTCAGGTTTCTTGATTAGCGGTTTAATAACGGCTAATTTAAAGGATTTGGGGACATACCCACTACTGAGTGAACAGTTAATTACTTTCAACAGGGGTTCTATTATTGCTGGTACTATCTGTTTGAGAAAATGTGTCGGTATAGGATCTAATATACAGGTTGACGATTTTGAAGAAGAGATGAGTGAAATTAGTTCCCTCGCTTCAAGGGGAGTAAAGTGTTCTAAGTTCTGATGTGATGTGGTTAGATCATCTGAATTATTTAAATTGTCTGTTTTGAAAGCCTGAATTTTTTGCCTAATATTTATGATTTTATTATTGAAAAAGTTCATGAAATCCTCACTACTGCATGATGTTGTTGTGGAGATTTCTGCAGTGGTCTTGTTTTTAGTTAAGTTAGCTACGGTATTAAATAAAAATCTCGGGTTGTTTTTGTTATTTTCTATAAGAGTGGAGAGATACGTTGATCTAGCATCACTGAGAGCTTTTTTATAGTTCAGGATGCTCTCCTTCCAAGCTATTTTGAATACTATCAATTTAGTTTGGCGCCATTTACGTTCGAATTTTCGAGCGGTTTGTTTTAAAGCACTTGTGTGGTCATTATACCAAGGAGCGAGTTTCTTATCTCTAATCATTTTCCTTTTAACTGGAGCTACATTATCTAAGCTATAACGAAGTGCTGACTCTAGATATTCATTCGCCTGTTCGAGTTCTGTGAAGTCAGATGGCGATCCAATCAAAGTTGATAATTCTGGAAGATTATTGATAAAGCTCTGTGCGGTATTTGATGTAAATGTACGTTTAAGGTGAAGCGCGGTGCTGTGCTGCATACATTATTACTATAACACGCTTTAATCGAGACAAGGTAGTGATCTGAGATAACTTCAGACTGTGGAATTGTGGTTATATTTCCTATAATTAATCCGAAGGATAATATTAAATCTAAAGTGTGACCTGCTTTATGAGTGGGTCCTACTACACACTGATTTACTCATACTGAGTCCAGTAAGGACATAAATGCTGTTCTCAGAGGGTCTTCTGGATTCTCAAAATGAATATTAAAGTCTCCAGCAATTAACGCTTTGTCTACAGAAACAACAAGGTTTGAGAGGAAATCTGCAAATTCGCAGAGAAACTCCGAGTACGGCCCTGGGGGTCTGTAAATGATGAGTAGCGGGATCGACTGAGCTGACTATGTTATTATAGAGAACTTCAAATGCATTAGATTTAAAACTGTGTTTTTTGTACGAGAGACAGATTATCGTTATAAATAACTGCGACTCCTCCTCCTCTACCAGTTAGCCGAGGCTGGTGTATGTAGCTGTATCCAGGAGGACTAGCTGCATTTAGAGCTACATACTCGTCCTGTTTAATCCAGGTTTCTGTTAAACATAAGATATCAAACTCCTGATCTGTGATAATTTCATTAACAATAACTGCTTTAGATGCGAGAGATCTAATATTTAACAGTCCTAGCTTCCGATCAGAGGTGCCGGCTGCGCATTCAGTGTGATCTGAGTTTGTGGTATCTATGTTAATTAAATTACTAAAACAGACTTTCTGAGTCTTTCTAAATTTATGTTTAGCTCGGGGAACAGACACAGTCTCAATATAATGAACCCTGAGTGACGACTCTCCGCAGCTAGCAGACGGTTGGTTTAGCCTGTCTGTCTGCTCCCTGGCCTGGGCTCTGGATTGTCACCGATTAACTAGGCCTCTTCTGAGACTATGTGTTATACTGCAAGAAATGAGAGCAGCACCTTCCCGAGTGGGATGGACACCGTCCCGCCCTAACAGGCCAGTTTTGCCCTCAAAGATCTTCCAATTGTCTATGAAGCCCACGTTGTTTTCGGAGGACCACCTGGACATCCAGCGGTTCAGCGACCATAACCTGCTGTAAGCTATGTCGCCACGTCTCATTGGGATGGGACCAGAGCAAACTACTTCTTCGGACATCGCCTTCGCTATGCATGTTCAGTGCATAACATCAAAAGATTCAGAGAAACTGAAGAAATCTCTGTGACGGGTGGTCTTCGGGCTGTCAGATGATTCCGCATTACTCATCGGCATGATTGTGTCATTAAAATTACCAAATGGCCCCAGGAATACTTCCAGAAACCACTGTTGGTAAACACAATCAGCCGTGCCATCTGCAGATGCCAACTAAAGCTCTATCATGTAAAAATTAAGCCATATGTGAACATGGTCCAGAAGTTTCCTGTGGGCAAGGCTAATTTAAAATCGACTATTTCAAAATGGAAAAGTGTTCTATCATCAGACAAGCCCAAATTTGACTTTTTTTTTTTTTTGAAATCATGGATGCCGCGCTCTCCAGGCTAAAAAAGAGGGAGAACTTCCAGCGTGTTTTTAGCATTCAGTTCAAAAGCCAGCATCACTGATGGTATGGGCGTGCATACGAGCATATGGTATGGACAGCTTGCATGTTTGGAAGGCACTATGAATGCTGAAAGGTATATAAAGCTTTTAGACGACGTCTATTTCAGGGAAGGCCATTTTAGCAGGACAATGAAAAACCACATACTGCAGCTATTACAGTAGCGTGGCTTCGTAATAGAAGAATCCGGGTGCTGAATTGGCATGCCTGCAGTCCAGATCTTTCATCTATAGAGAACATTTGGCACATCATTAAACGAAAAAAATGTCAAAGACGAGCATGTAGTCTTCAGCAGCTGGAAACCTATAAAGGCAAGAATGGGACCAAATTCCAGCACACTGTATTCCCTAACAGTTAAACAAACTCATTAAAAATAAGTTACTTGTACTTAAAGTTTAACAGTTCAGTCCACTTAAAACTTTTAATTATAATTTCCAAATGATGTAATCTCATTTCCAAACTTACCATTATTATCATCATCATCATCATCATCATCATCATTATTATTATTAGTAGTAGTAGTAGTAGTAAAAACAGTGAATAATTGTCTTTAATCCGCAGGTTGCATTATCGCATTATTGAATAGCAAATGCACTTATACTTAAAGTAAAACTTATACAGTAGGTAAAAAATCTGTATAATAGAAATAGTCAACATTTAGACTATCAACAGCATCATGTCAGAGTATTTAATGTTTTACATAAAATACTACACTTAACAGCAGATTTAATATTGAAAATGCGCGTGGCATCATTTTGAAACGGTAATTAAAGGACCCTTTACAATACATGCAGGAGCCGTTGCCTCAACACGTTTCTCTGGAAATAATATCGGCCATCATTTCTGAGGTTGCTGCAGTTTGTTTAGCGGTTTAATTTGGTAATTACTTCACAAAACATTCTCGCTAACAGATCTACATTATTTTGTATGATCAGGAACAGTTTACATATTGTAATATTATTTTTGTTTGCTGTGTATTGTGGGTGAACTAAATGTAACTATAATTTGGGGGTAGACCTGTTATATTTGCTGATATTGTGACTGTTTTGGTTATCACAGTTACTTGTATAGAAGCTTTTCAGTTACAGAAAAAAAGGTCAATGACTCTTTTGTTCGCTCTTACTTTAACCAATGTTTAGAATTAAGTTAGTTGTATTCATGCCAGATGTACAGTACCTCATTTTTGTACGTCTGACATTATATTCATTTGTGTTCAGGTTGTAAGAGCATACCTTCATGTAAGTAAAATTAAGAATTGCAACCATTTTTCAAAGCTTAGCCCTTTACCATGTCTCTATGACTCATGCATTTGCAATTTTTTTTTTCATTCAATGCACTGAAAATTCATGCATCATGATTTCATAATGAGAGGGATAAGAGGCATGCATGTCAAGAAGTCCAGCTGTTGTACAAATGTCCTTTATGTGGGCGCAAGCAACTTTTTTCTAAGAAAACTCTTTTTGGTCATGTAAGAGGGCGTTTACATTAATATAACAACATACATTTATTTGGCTATAAACCTTTTGGAAAGATGATGACTTCTAATTTCACCACAAAACAAGTTGATGGAAACTTACAGCTGATCCTGTGCGCTTTGACTGAAACTGCGTACAATGCCCTATGTGCTACTGGAATGTAAAAATGTACATTTTTAAAATGTTTTCATTATTAATTAAAGAAAATTATGATGATCATAACAGCCTACTGCATTTCATTCGTATCAAAAGAATGCGAAAACACTAGCACTGCAGTCTTACATCGGTTTATGTTTGAATTTTATGGTAATTTTGTTTCATTTATTTCAGTTAATAAACAAAGTATAAGATGACACAAAACCCTTTTCTGGATTTTCTTATTACACATGATAAAATCTAAAAGGTTCACTGTGTTAACGTTAACTTTGCTTAAATTCGATGTAAATATCTGACTTTCCATATGACTCCAACGCATGTGGAGACAAGAGTCTGTTATTTTTTTCTGGTTTGATTCAACAGCATTTTATTTACAAAAACACTTTTAAAGAGAAAAAAAGTGTTGGCAAAGCTGTCATGTCAGTATTTACAATGACATTCACATATTTGCATAGAGTTTAATCATGTAGCATTTATTGTATTCAAAAGCCAAGGTAATAATAATAATAATAATAATAGATTTACAGCACTACTACTACTGCTACTACTACTAATAATACTACTACTACTAATAATAATGAATGGAGAAAGCTCAGTCAAAGAAGATTCATTATTGCAACAGGGGAGCAGAAAATAAAGAAAAAATACATATCAGTATTTACAGTTTGATCTTGACACATTTATGAGCTCTGTCGCTTGCTGTCACTGGGCACCTAAGAGAGATTAACACATTATCGGCTTCGGTAGACACGGAATACCTGAGATTCAAACACGACTGCCCCCTTTAAGTAATGTACGTCATGTTCACAGCTTCCCACGCACTGCTGCGGCACCTCATGAGATCCCTTTTCTCAAAACCCGTATTTTTAATGGCCACATCTATATTCATTACATCTGGACTATCCAAAAGAGCTGTCTCACAACTTCATTCAAAAGGTGTTACTGGGCTTAGATGATTTAAAGCCACTAGCACTGCGATTGCTGACCCTTAAAAATGATTTAGTGATAAAGAAAACTCTCTTAGACCAGGTAAGAAAGCAAACATGTAATTTCTTTGTCTCTCCCATGAGCAAATTAATGATTTATGTCAGGAACAAGTACTTTGTAGATTGAGTTTTGCGTCCATGTTTACTAGCTACCTCTTGAGTTTTGTGTCCGTGATTACTAGCTAACTACACCTATATTACCTAGCATTAGCTAACTAACAAGGTTATTTTAAAAAATGCTGAAATTTGTACGCCAAGACGGCTGTTCCGAATTACATGAAATTAATTATATGTACCTACCGTTGGTTAACGATATCAAAATTAATAGGAAAGTAACCTAAATATAAAACAAGCCAAACAGTGAGTGCTGTTCGTAGTGTACTTTTAGTTATGCTTAAAATCTTCTGGACTTACTAAAGTGTAAGTAATGAAATGTTAATATCGCTAAAACTATATTCCCTCATATGAAACGGGGCATTAGCAAAGTTACATACTGGTAACACTTAATGACACGTTTTTCAGAATATAATCCCTAACACTGGCAGCAATTTTTGACACTTTGATTCAACGTTACTACCAGTAAAAGTGCAACAGTCCACACGTCAACTGTAAATTAAATTAAATGTTAAATAAAACACAAACAGTAAAAAAAAAAAGATTATTAAACATAAACCTCCAATTTGCTTGGTAGTAGTAACATGGATTAATGGGTTCCACTTTCAGCTAGTGTTTACACAGACCAACAAGAAGCTGGGCTTAGCCATTACTATGTCATGAACGAAGTTTAAAAGTAAACATAAAATCTTTATTCACGTTTGTGTTTACAGGTCTATTAGCTTTTCTGAAAGAGGATTATTTTACCCATACTGCAGAAATTAAGTACCAGAATGCACAAATAAAAACATTATGTGGATAATTTTTTAAATAGAAATGATACAATAGAATTGGAGAAAACTGAACCTAACCACATACTATGAAAGTAAATGTTTCAATTCCAACGTGGTAGATGTGGTGTGGAACTCGCATTTCTCAGCTTTGACAAACAGGTTGTTCTCCAGCAGCCTCTGCAGCACCTGCCGAACATGGTGTTGGTGTTCCTCTGAGTTCTGAGAGAAAATCAGGATGTCGTCGAGATATACGAATACTGAGATATTGAGGAGATCCCTGAGAACATCATTGATTAGGGACTGAAAAATGCCGGGGGCATTCGTAAGTCCAAATGGAACCACCAGGTATTCGTAATGTCTTGTTGGGGTATTGAAAGCTGTCTTCCATTCGTACCCTCCCGAATTCGGACGAGATGATATGCGTTGCGCAGGTCGAGCTTGGTGAAGTACCTGGCCCCCTGAAGAAGTTCGAAGGCGGTTGACATTAGAGGGAGAGGGTACCGGTTCTTTATTGTGATGTCGTTAAGGCCCCTATAATCAATGCACGGACGAAGGGAACTATAATCAATGCACGGACGAAGGGAACCATCTTTCTTGGCCACAAAGAAGAACCCAGCCCCTGCCGGAGAAGAGGAAGGGCGAATAATACCTGCAGCGAGGGATTCTGCGATGTACTGGTCCATGGTTTGGGGTTCTTTGGATGACAGGGAGTATAGACACCCTTGGGGGGAGAGGTGCCTGGTAGCAGGTCAATGGCGCAGTCGTATGGGTGGTGGTTACCGCACGCGATTTGCTGAAAACTGCCTTGAGATCGTGGTATTCTGGAGGGACACGGGTGAGGTCCGGTGGCTCTACCACGGGGGCGGGATGGAGGCATGGCTTGGTGGCAGCTCGTAAACATGATGAGGAACAAGCAGGGCTCCAGGCTATGATCGAGTTCCTGGCCCAATCAATGTGTGGGTTGTGTTGCGTTAACCAGGGAAGGCCTAGGACGACCGTGGCATGCGATCCTTCCATGATAAACAGCGATGTCCGTTCCGAGTGGTTGCCCGAGACCCTTAGGCCTATGAGAGGGGTTCTGTGAGTTATAGGTGGGAGCGGACTCCCGTCGAGGGCCTGGACCTTGAGGTGTTTCTCCAAGGGCAGCGCGGGGATACCTAGAGCCTTGGCTGCAGCTGCATTCAGCAGATTGCGATCTGAGCCGGAGTTGACCAGTGCATGCACTAGGTGGGTCTGCTGCTCATGGATGAGGAAGATAGGAAGCAGGTGGCGTTGGTCTGGGATCCTTCTTGGAGTCTCGCCCTCTAGTGCTCCCAGCTGAACTAGAGGGCGTCTCCTTTTGCTGGACAGTTCTTGAGAAGGTGTCCTGGTTTCCCGCAGTAGAAGCAGGCTCCTTCCACTCGGCGGCGGTGGCGCTCCTCTGGGGTAATGCGAGTTCTGCCCAGTTGCATGGGTTCCTCCTGGGGATCAACTCGCAGAGGAGAGGGTCGAGGCAGAGCCCTGGGTGGAGAAGGCCGGGCCGGCCTACGAAGATGGAGGCGTGCGTCTATTCGAGCGGCCAGATTCATAAGCTCCTGGAGGGACGAAGGGAGCTCTCGTGAGACTAGCTCATCTTGGAGTATCTCAGTCAGACCTTCAAGAAAGATGTTGCACAGGGCTCATTCGTTCCAACCGCTGGAATGGGCCAGGGTCTGGAACTCAATGGCATAATCATAGGCCGAGCATGAGCCTTGACGGAGGGCACGAGCGGTCAAACACTCTCCTCATTTCTTTGGCGAAGCTCTCATAACTGGAACAGCAGGGGTCGTGAGCATCCCAAAGTGTGGTGCCCCATTCCCGGGCACGTCCTGACAGGAGCGTGATGACGTAGGCCACCTTGGACCGTTCCATGGAAAAGGTGGAGGTTTGGAGCTCGAAAATCAGTGAGCACTGAGACAGAAAGGAGCGACAGGTGCCCGGATCTCCTTCGTAGATGGGAGTGGCGGGGAGGCGTGGCTCTTGTTGCATTGATGCTTGTGGTTGGGTGAGTTGGAGCATGTGACGTCAGCGAGAGACTGCTTGGTGCTGAGTAACTCCTGCTGATGAGCTCCAAGCAGAGCACCTTGACTCTCCAATGCCACTCTCATACGGTCAGTATCCACTGGATTCATAGCTGGCTGGATTATTCTGTCATGCACGCAGCAGAACGGGGTGAATCCATGTGCTCCAATCCAATCCAATGACTGTAACATGATCCGGGGGGCGTGGTCGGGAAGCGTAAGCAAGTGTCGAACACTATGTAATCAGTCCGTGAAACGTCTAAACCAAAACGTGAGTCAAAAAGTAGTCAAAAAAAGTAGTCAAAAAAAGGCGCGAGATAAAAAACCGGGAAGTTACTGGAGCGAGGAAAACGAAACCAAAACGCGAGACAAAAGCCGTAAATCAAAGGGAGAAGCGTGGGTCAGATTAGATAGCCGAGCGAACAAACCAAATCGAGAGGCGAAGATCAGAAACGAGAAAAAAAAAGCGAGGTCGTAAACGTGAAGACAATGAAAGTAAACGCGAGAGAATCAAGGTATAAACACAGGATAATCCAGCGATTTAAGCAGCCTGCAGCGCGTGCTTAAATCACTGGAATAATCAGAGGAGGAGATGAGAAACATGTGCGTCGGCGGGGCGGAAACGGAGGCGTGGGAAAGCATACATGACAGGCTGGGAAAATCACATGAGCATGTGAGGAAAGTGACAGCGTGGGGAAAAAAGTTAAATAAATCAATCAATAAATAAATAAACAGGTCGTGGGAAAGACGTGACACATGACAGCACTAAATTAAAACATACTGTAGCTAACAGAATAAAACATTTTAGTTTAACTTGTTCACAGGTTAGTGTATGCTGTCTTTCTACATGCCTAGAGCCTGGAGGTGAATGTATGAAGAGTATCTCCTGAAATGTCTTATGGTGTATTTATTGGAAGATGTGAACCAACTGATTAAGCACTGGTAAGCATTTGTTCATAAAGCTTTTCAACCTTAGGACTGAAAAATGTTACTGAATTGATAAATTAGCCTTGCTCAAAACTTCCAATCAGTATACCAACATCCAAAAACCACACAACTACCCCTGTCCCTTCATATTGACAAATACCAGGTCAGTAGCATTATCAGCTGCAGCACAACCTTTACACAGGGCCATTTTTTAAAATATATATATCATAGTATATATTAACATTAGTTATATACATGCTCCTAAACCTTGTGGAAAGCCTTTACAGAAGAGTTGAAGATGTTATACAGTAGCTGCAAAGGGCCAACATCATATTAAACTCTATAGATTAAGAAGTGGATGTTACTCAAGTTCATATGCTTGTGAAGGCAAGCGAGCGAATACTTTTGGCAATATAATGTAATATGATGTGTGTATAAATGTATGTCAGTTGTTTTGGCCTATTCATCCTAGGTGTTTTTTTTACACTCATAAGGGCGCTACGTGATTTTTACACGTACTGTTTTGCCAAATAGCGCAACTTGTCTAAGAAATGTCCTGCTTTTTATAAGGTTGTTAAGAAAGCTGAAGCTCAGGCAAAACTTGAGAGGTCTCGATGGGTCTGTTTGTCCTCAGGGAGGAAGAGGACTGTCTTCAGCCACAACAGTAAATCGGGATTGTGACTCAGTGAGTTTACATTAGTTGTACATGAATGTGCCATGTTGTTTGGCCTCATCTATGTGTTAACTTGTGCTATCCTGGTGAGCTCAAACACACTTTTGTAGCCCTGCAGAAAATATTTAGGGAACATATTCAATATTGACATTAAAATATAAAATTTGTCACTTTGTTTGTCAAACAATTGTCAGGTTTTTACATGGTAAGCAAATATGTTAATACAGTTCCTAAGCTTAAGTTATTAAAAATGCATTGTGTTTTATTTATTTTAATCTTTGTCTTTTATTTATTTATTTTGTCTTTTAATTGGAGAAATAATTTAATAGTACAACAAAAGGAAAAGGTAATTGTCATGTTTGTCCTGTCTTCCGAATAAGCGGATGCAGATGCAGGGAGTTCGTTTCAAAAGAAGTTTTATTTATGGCTCTCGTAACATAAATTAAAGAACTTAAACAAAAACAAAGGAGCTCCTGGCTGGAGCTGCGAGCGAGCACGTAGAGTCACAAAGTCCTGAAGCAACTAAATGGCGCAGAGACGGCGTACTAAATCAGCATGCACCGTTGTGCGAAAGAGCCGTGAACTTGACCTTGCTTAGCTCCGGAATGGCACCCTCCCCGGGTGCGCCTCGCTCGACAGCCACAGCTCAGTCCTGAGTGGAAGAGATACGAGAGTATGCACACTAACACACGTGTAGAGAGCCCTTGAGACAAGAAAGACGGTGAACAGACATGGGGTTATGGGAGCGGCTGGCATAAATAGCAAGACACACAAGGAGGACACAGGTGAACTTCATGAAGTGCTAATTGTGCAATACATACATACGTAGACACACCAGGGGAAGACAAAGAGGCGGCTCAGTAATCCGGCGAGCCAGATCTTAACCCCCGGGACTGCGGTGGTACAGATGTGACAGTAGGACCGGCTTCCCAAGGGAGGTGAGAGCGCACTCTCTGCGTTACCGGAGGGAGCTGGGACCCACCGAACTGATGGGATTGTCGGCAGGCGGGTCGACCCGGGAGTCGCGGTGCTGGGCGATCCGGTCGAGCTTGATGGAATTCGTTAATGAGTTGTCTGCTTAAAATGTCTCTTGTCGGAACCCTTCGCTCCTCCGGACCGTACCCTTCTCAGTCTACTAAATATTGGAGGGAACCCCCTCTCCTCCGGGAGTCTAGGAGTGTTCTGACTCTAAACGCAGGGGCGCCCTCAATCTCCACAGCTCCAGGGAGCGAAGGCTCAGCTGTGCCTTCGTCTAGTGGCCCCCGGATCACCGGCCTAAGAAGAGAAACATGAAAGACTGGGTTAATGCGAAGATGATGAGGAAGTTGTAATTTAAATGACCCGGGATTAATCTGAGCAATGATGGGAAAGGGGCCGATGTATCGGGGGGTCAGCTTACGGCAGGGGAGACTGAGGTGAAGGTCCCGTGTCGAGAGACATACTCGATCGCCTACTTGGAGCGGAGGACTTTCCCTTCGTCGTCTATCGGCATATTTTTTTAATCAACGAACTGCTTGGGAGATCTTAGCATGCGCATCTTCCCATACTGTCTTCGTCTTCTAAACCACTGATCCACCATGGGTACATCGGTGGAAGTGGCATCCCACGGGCAGAGCGGAGGCTGGTGTCCCAGCACACACTGAAACGGCGTTAGGCCGGTGGCGGAGTGACGTAGCGAGTTTTGCGCATATTCCGCCCAGAGTAAGCAGTCAGCCCATTCGTGTTGTCGACTACTACAGTATGCTCGGAGGTATCTCCCGAGTTCATGTACAGTCCGCTCTGCCTGTCCGTGAGACTCAGGGTGATAGCCCGACGTTAGGCTAACGGTGGTCCCCAATTTCTGGAAAAAAGCTTTCCAGACCTTGGCGATAAATTGGGGACCATGATTGGAAACAATATCCTCCGGAATGCCATAGTAGCGAAACACATTTTCGAATAAACTTTCTGCTACCTGGAGGGCTGACGGAAGAGAGCTAAACGGAATGAAACGACATCCCTTCGAGAATCGGTCAACTACCACCAAATTCGTTGTGTACCCTTGAGATACAGGCAGATCCGTTACAAAGTCTACGGCTATGTGAGACCACGGTCTATTCGTGTCACGGTTACTGCTTGCCGGACGAAAGAGAGACATGATAGCAGAGGTGAAAGTGATCAAAAGGATTTATTGAAAACAAAACAGGGAACCAAAAGAACAGACATGAACTGAAACCAGGATAAACTAAACATGGAGCTACACCGAACTAGACATCACTAACAGACTGAGAGACAGACAGGCTAGGAGACAGACAGACAGACAGACAGGCCAGGAGAACACAGAGCTAGGAGGAACACAGAGCTAGGAAGAACACAGAGCGGAATAACATACCAGGACAAACAGTAGCCCTAGATGAACAGATGCAAGACAAGACTTCACAGAACTCAGGAACATTTATAACAAAACTAATGAGCACAGCTAATTAGCAACCTCAGTTCAGGTGAGCGCCACATCACCTGACCGAGGTGCATTCTGGGGATTTGAGTCCACCAAAAACTACAAATGAAAACAAAAACACAAAATGGAGTCTGTAGGCGCTTTGGCGCCCTCTGGTGGTATCCCCTGACAATTCGGTATCGGCAGGGGAATTAATTTCCCAGCGGGTTGAATACGCGGATCTTTGGTTTTCGCACACACTGCACAAGACAAAACCACCGTTCTTACCGTCTCCCGCATCTTAGGCCACCAGAACCGTCGTTCCAGTAGCTGGCAAGTGCGCGTGACGCCGGGATGACCTGCGGACAAATTGGAATGAGCATTTATTATTACTTTTTCACGGAGTGCTACTGGTATGTACACTCGATGTGGCGGACAATTGCTAGGCACAGGATCGGACCGAGCTACTCGGGCGATCTCCGCCTCTAGATCCCGTTATAGGCACTACTATGATCGTGTCAGGAACGATTTTTTCAGGATTAGTTATTGGTTGTGGTGTGGGATAATAGCAAGATAGCGCATCTGCTTTCTTATTTTTTGATCCGGGGCGATACATGATTTTAAAATCAAAACGCGTAAAGAACAGCGCCCAGCGGGCTTGGCGAGGGTTGAGTCTTTTAGCACTCGAGATTTTGGTGGTCAGTAAGTAATGTAAATGGGTGTCTAGCTCCCTCCAGCCAGTGCCGCCACTCCTCTAACGCCGCTTTTACTGTTAGCAGTTCTCGGTTACCGATATCGTAGTTGCGCTCGGCAGGGCTTAGTTTCCTAGAAAAGAAAGCACAAGGGTGGAGTTTTCCTGGGTGGCCGTGACGCTGTGACAGCACCGCTCCTATCCCGACCTCTGATGCGTCGACTTCTACAATAAACAGTTTTTCTGGGTCCGAAAGCTTTAACAGGGGGGGCGGTGGTGAATGCCCTCTTCAGACGCAGAAAAGCCGTGCGTGCTTCCGAAGAAAATTCTTTCAAGAGTTTCGGTTTCCCTTTTAATAAAGAGGTGAGCGGTGCAGCCACTAGACTGAAGTTTCTAATAAAGCGCCTATAGAAATTCGCAAACCCAAGAAAACTCTGTAGCGCCTTGACTGACTTAGGTTCCGGCAATTGTTGCACCGCCGATACCTTGGTCGCCTCCATCCCGACCCCCTGTGGCCCTATGCGATACCCGAGAAACGCGATCTCCGACTGATGGAACTCACATTTCTCCGCCTTCGCATAGAGCCCGTGTTTGCGCAGGCGATGAAGGACGGCGGACACATGACGAACGTGTTCAGCATATGACCGTGAGTATACCAAGATATCATCCAAGTAAACTATAACATAACGGTTAAACACACCAGGGGGAGAAAAAGAGGCGGCTCAGTAATCCGGCGAGCCAGATCTTAACCCCCGGGACTGCGGTGGTACAGATGTGACAGTAATGTATGGTTTCAAGGATGGTAATAAATGTTTTGGAGGAGAACTTGTTTGTTTATTGTCTTTATTTATAAATGTAACTTTAAAAAATCTATTTTATTAGTTTGATCTAAAGCAAAACAATTTTAATGAGTGTAACCAAAAAAAAAAAAAATCACTATTACCATTTTTTTATACGTTTTTGGTTACATTCATATTAAGATTTAAGTTGTCAGAATTTTATTACATTCTACATAAATTAACCTTTTTGGCTTAGAGGTAAGCTTACTTTTAGCACTACACTACTCCTATTACATTATACTACATGAACGTAATTTGTTTCTTTCAAGGTAAAAACTAAACTTAAATATAAATGTTAAATTTTGCTTTGGGGAAATGTAAAAATACTGTATATATTTATCATTATCATTCATAAAAATGTCATTAAATTATCATTATCATTAAATAAAAAAAATATTAATCATTATCATTTTTTTCAGTGTGGAATGTTAATTTTGATTGAAATGTTGAATTCCATTTGCAAAGTAGAACATTTGCTTCTGCATGTGGAGTTGAAAAGTCTTTATGTCTAATGTTTAAGGAATGAGTTTTTGTTCCTATATGTAAATTTTGAGGTAATATTTCTTAAGGGTTTTTTTTTTACTTTTATTTTGTTTTAAAAGAAAATTATATGTTTTAGGGAATTAATAATTTTATGTATTAAATTATATTTTTATGGTTAATTTTAGAGAATTAAATTAATTGAGTTTATTAATTATTAACAAAAAAGTTTATTAAAAAAATAAATTAATTTGAGATTGTCCTTATATATTAAGTGAACTTAAATTAAAACAAATAAGCTTCTTCAAAAAAATTTATGAAACTTCTTACCTCAAAACTTAGCATGCCGTGGTTTACAATGCACCAAAACTTCAGCAATTACTAACCTTAATACCCAGATGTCTGTTTTGAAAAGAAGAGGTGATGCTACACTAAGGTAAATATTTCCCCATCCCAACTTTTTTGAGACCTCTACCAGGCATCAAATTTGAAATCAGCTCCTTTTGTGCATAACATTGAAAACTTTCTCAGTTTAAACATTTATTATGTTGTCTATGTTCTACTGTGAAAGAAAATATTGGCTCAAGTTGTTTGAAAGTCTTTTAGTTTTAAAAGAATCTGGATTGTATGCAAACAACTGTCTATAATTTCTTATATGCTGTGGACCTAATGAGGCAAACCTCATGATGGCATGTTTTACCAAGGTCGGTTTGTAGGAGCTTGGGTGACTTGCACAGAGCCCTGAACTAAATTGACCACTTTTCTAATAAATTGAAACTGTAACTACACCACAGAAATCCAAACCTGACATCAGTGCCTGAACTCACTAATAGTCGTTGTGAAAGAATGGACACAAATCCCCACAGCTATGCTGCAGAATCTAGAGGAATACTGTCTCAAAAGCATAAAGGTTACTATAACAGCAAAGGGAAAATTTATCTGAACTGAGATGTTCAAACAAATGGTGAGGTATCTGCTAATTTATGGCCACATCCTGTATGTAGCATGAGTGTCCATAGCTCTTTGAATTGATTTATTTTTCTCCAGGATATATTCTATAGGTTGTACTTAAATTTCAAAGGTATAAATATACCATAATGGTAGCCAGGAATGTATATACAGTATATATAGACAGATGGAGAGAACAATAGATGCTCTGAATGTTCTGATATACAGTAGATGTTCTGGCTAAAGTGTCAGTGCACGAATTACTTAAAATCTTCTGACTTTGGCTCAAGATAAGTTTCAGTTTTAGAGATAACCCATTTACCTGTGCCCTAATCAAATTCCTGATATTTTGCAAGGCAAAAGGAGCTTAAGTCCTTGTAACATCCAGTACATAGGGTGTCTCTCTCTCTATATATACTGCAGCATAAACAAATTCCCTTCACTGGACCCAAGAGGCCTGTCCTAGCATGACATTGTCCCTGTGTGCAAAGCAAGCCCCATGAATGCATGGCTTACCAATGTTGTATTGAAGGCCTACACAGGCTTGCACAGATCCCTAATCTCAACCACTCTGAACACCCTTTGGATGAACTGAAACTGTAACTACATCCCAGAAATCTTATGTGAATAGCTGGCACAGTGGTGCAGTGGTTAGCACTGTGACCTCGCACCTCGCACGGTTGTGTGAGTGTAGTTTGCATGCTTGGTGGGATCAGAGCAGGTCTTGCATTTCCAATTTGCCTGTAGTGTGTGTGTCTGCCGTGTAATAGACTGGCTTGTGTCCTGAGTCTTCTAGGACTCCAACCCCTCGTACCATTGTTGACTGGTGTGCCCCATCACTCTGGAATAGGGTCAATCAGGGCTCTTCAGCCCACATGACCATTTTTGATTGCTCCAAAATCCAATCTTTATAAACCCAACAAATAGAAGTCTTTTTTTTCCAGTTAATATCACTAACAAGTGGTTTTCCTATGCGCACACAGTTGTTTGAGTTTGCATCACATTGTGTGTGTACATGCTTTTACTGTACATTCACTATTAAACATGGCATTTTTATTAAACATGATTTTTTTTCTATGTAACTTCATCAAGCATTTGAATGACTGAATTTTTTTTTTTACAACATTCAGGGTGCCGTCATGTCTGTGTTTCTTCCTTGCTGGCTTTTTAGTCCCAGCTTACACTGTGCACAAAATATACATTAGCTTTATACATGTAACCATACCTAACTCTCATCCGGATAGTTATCCAGACTGCCTCTGCTCTCCAGACACGTCTGACTCATCCTAGTGCCCTGCTTTTCGTTGGTTGGATATCTCCTCGCATGGAACCTTTGTGTGCAGTGGCGGTTCTACACTGATTTACTCCCTGGACGAGACCGCCTCTGGGTTGATCTCAGATATGACTTGGAAAGCTCTCCTCTGCTTGAGCCACAGTCACTGGCGGAGTAAATGCAGTCCAAAAGTTGGGGTAGATCTCCGATAGATCCTTTTCATGAATAAAAGTGATGAGCTCAAGGAGGGTCATGGTTTTTGATCGCAAGGGAGGGAAGTTCTTGATTTCCTGCACAAGCTCTCCTGTCCAAATCAGAGTGCCCTTCAAAGTGCAGTGTGGTGCGTAGTGTATTGCATTGCTCTGCCAGCTCCTCATCTGCAAGACTAGACTAGCAAGACGGCTAACAAATCTAACGTTATAACACTAATCATCATTAGAACTTCATTGATATGATACAGTAATCATACAGAGAGAACATTGTTGCATAACTTTTATCCTTTGCTCATTTCTCCTCTTCTTTTCTCTTTTTTCTAAATTGGGCACCTGACAGCTTTGGCCTTTTTCTCTCCATCGCTGTTTATTTTGAAATCGACAATCAATTGATTCGACCCCCAGCCCCCCCCCCCCCCCCCCCCCCCCCGCTCCCCTACTGTCACTCAAAGCTAGAAGTCAGGACTAAATCAATTCACCTCCACATAATAATTTATTCATTTTATTACCATTTTTATTAGCCATTTCACAATTTTGAAAAAAATAAACTAAATTAAATAAATTATAGCTCTGTGTTTATAATATTATAAATGAAATGTGTGCCGCTATTTGTAAAAAAGTCAAGGTGTTTAGCCCAGCACTGGATGGATTTCCCCTCCTTTTGGGAGAGGTGAACATTCCTCCCCTCCGCTCCCCTTTCCACTTCTCACAGCTTCAGTGCGGCACCTTTTCAGCAAACTTCAGCAATTACAAAACTTGCGCATTTCCCCCCCAAGTGCCGCCCCCCTGGACTTGTGAAAAAATGCCTCCCTGGGCGGCTGCCCAGTTCGCCCATGCCTAAAACCGCCACTGATTGTGTGGTCTATTTGGGATGCGTATGGTGATTGGGGATGATTCCACTTGACCATGAAGTTGGTCTTTGACTTGGCTGATTCAGACAGCTGCTCTCTGATGGCTTGTGACTTCAGTCACTCAATTGTTCCAATTGTTTTCAAATCGTTTACCATGAAAGTTCCTTGTTTTTATCTACTCCTAAATTATACAGGTTTTTTCACCATTTAAAGTACAGTATTAAAGTTTTTATGATTTAATTTTTATTACATCTTCCACTTTTGCGTTTTTTCTGCTTTTTGGAGAATGCACTAGTTTTCTCATCTAAAAACAACAAGTAGAATTCATAAATTCCAAATTCATCTGAAGTAACACTACTAAGTACACTAACAACAAAACCCCAAATAAGGTACAGTACATTGTTATAGCTAGATCAGTGCACCCAGACTTTAGAGAGTGCCAGAGCAACATTATTTCTGTTGGGGAAATTCTGGATGCTGTAGTTGGAGATAGCCAGCCCCTGACTCTGGCATTAGAGCCATCACAGCAGGGCAAGTGGGTGACAGCTTTGGTTAGGCAAGTATGCCAAGTTAACACTAAGGATGACCCACTGGAGCCTACCTCCTCTGCGCCTCACATGTCCAACAGGTTTGCTCTCTCTCCCTAGCTAGCACTACTCTGTTGGCCCAACGTTGGGAATATTTTGGTAATCTTTTGTCAGTGCTCCGCCATTGGCCCAATGTTTGTCCAACAATCCCAAATAGCATTACTCTGTTGGCCCAAGGCCGGCAAATTTTTTTTCTTTCTTTTGTCAGTGCTCCGACGTCGGGCCAACATTAGTGCATGTACTTCTTGTAGTAGGCTCCCTCAATGATGCCATCACATCAGGAGATCATATGAGGGTTGGTTACCAGTCTAGCACATAAATAACATTGAAAGAACTATACAGTGCTATCTCTGGATCACGAATGCCCCGGAGTACGACCAAATTGGTTTATAACCAAAATATTTGCATACAATTTGTCACTGTTCACAAACTCCCCCTTGGAGCACGACCAAGAAACCATCATCCCAAGCTGCTGCTATCAGCTGAAGAAAGGCATGAGTGCATCGCACAGCATCAGTTTTGCTCAGTCTGCAGTCACTGATCATGCACACAATAAAATAAGTTTGTTAAGCGGAGTGACGTCCAAGCCATTGCCAAGAAATATCATCTGAACAAAACAGTGGCAAACTGAGTGCTACATGAATGATAATGCGATGTCTATTTTATGGGGCGCAGTTGCACAAGTGTGTAGCTGTCACGCACACTCGTAACACGACCGGCACTAGGACCTGGAAGTAACATGGTCACATTTCAGGAAGCATAAAAGGAAACAAGATGGCGCTTCACATTGCTCAGTCATTGAGTCTACCGATGCCGTCTCCGACGCCATCTCCTCCATTTCGTGAGTACTCACCATTTTGTGTTATATTCCTGATTGAGTGTGTGTTGTTAGAATGTGGGTTTAATTGTGTAAACTCTTGCTCTCTACGTGAGAGAGTTCTAATAATAAATCGCGTGGTTATCCTGCCTGCTCGCGCTACTTCCACGTTTGGGTTTACCATCCACGCTACACGGGCTAACTCCTAGTCTTCTGATCATCCTCCGGTTGCTTTCTGACAGTAGCACAGAAACAAAAAATTCACTGGATAGATTTGTAGTGAAAACAGCTACCACATACTAACCACAGGCAAATAAACAAAAAAGGGAGAAAACACCTGAAGGAGAATTACTCAATGTTATTATGGAAGGGGTCTCTCCTTTCAAACACTAACTTCCTCCTCACCCATCTTCCTCTCCTCTATTCCTTCATGTCACAGAGTCTCCCTAAAAAGGGTAAAGTAGCAATACAGTTGCATGTAAAAATTAAGTGTTCGCTCTCTCCTGGATAGTTTATATTTACACACGTGGACAAAATTGTTGGTACCCTTCGGTCAATGAAAGAAAAACTCATAATGGTCACAGAAATAACTTTAATCTGACAAAAGTAATAATAAATAAAAATTCTATGAATGTTAACCAATGAAAGACATGTGTTTCTTGTATTTCTGGGGAAGAGAAATCTCTTATAAATCTTGTATCTTGGCGCGTGCGTTCATCTGCCTTTTTTAAAATTAAAACGCTGCAAAATGACAGAGCGCACACGCGAGCATTTTACATTCACTAAAAGGCTTATTCACAACCACATTTTAGTATTCATATAATGCTTATGAATTAAATGAAACTGCTGTTTTTGGTGCACACTTTCACTTTGCACTTTCAATCTTCCCTTTACTCAAAAGAATGCCAACACATATACACACGTGGACAAAATTGTTGGTACCCTTCGGTCAATGAAAGAAAAACCCACAATGGTCACAGAAATAACTTTAATCTGATAAAGTCATAATAAATAAGAATTCTATGAATGTTAACCAATGAAAGTTAGACATTGCTTTTCAACCATGGTTCAACCTAATTATTAAAAAAAATAAACTCATGGAACAGGCCTGGACAAAAATGATGGTACCCCTAATTTAATAGTTTGTTGCACAACCTTTTGAGGCAATCACTGCAATCAAATGATTCCTGTAACTGTCAATGAGACTTCTGCACCTCTCTGCAGGTATTTTGGCCCATTCCTCATGAGCAAGCTGCTCCAGTTGTTTCCGGTTTGAAGGGCGCCTTTTCCAGACGGTATATTTCAGCTCCTTCCAAAGATGCTCAATAGGATTGAGGTCAGGGCTCATAGAAGGCCACTTTAGAATAGTCCAATGTTTTCCTCTTAGCCATTCTTGGGTGTTTTTAGCTTTGTGTTCTGGGTCATTGTCCTGTTGCAAGACCCATGACCTGCGACTGAGACCCAGCTTTCCGATACTGGCCAGCACATTTCTCTCTAGTCTTGAGATTTCATTGTACCCTGCACAGATTCAAGACACCCTGTGCCAGATGCAGCAAAGCAGCCCCAGAACATAACAGAGCCTCCTCCATGTTTCACAGTAGGGACAGTGTTCTTTTCTTGATATGCTTCATTTTTCCGTCTGTGAACATAGAGCTGATGTGCCTTGGCAAAAAGTTCCATTTTTGTCTCATCTGTCCATAGGACATTCTCCCAGAAGCTTTGTGACTTGTCAACATGTAGTTTGGCATATTCCAGTCTGGCTTTTTTATGATTTGTTTTCAACAATGGTGTCCTCCTTGGTCGTCTCCCATGTAGTCCACTTTGGCTCAAACAACGATGGATGGTGCGATCCGACACTGATGTTCCTTGAGCATGAAGTTCACCTTGGATCTCTTTAGAAGTCTTTCTGGGCTCTTTTGTTACCATTCGGATTATCCGTCTCTTTGATTTGTCATCAATTTTCCTCCTGCGGCCATTCTGAATAATATGTGCAACTGTAGTCACAGGAACATCTAGCTGTTTGGAGATGGTCTTATAGCCTTTACCTTTAACATGCTTGTCTTTAATTTTCTTTCGAATCTCCTGAGACAACTCTTTCCTTCACTTCCTCTGGTCCTTGTTTAGTGTGGTACATACCATGTCACCAAACAACACAGTGACTACCTGGAGCCCTATATATAGGCCCACTGACTGATTACAAGATTGTAGACACCTGTGATGCTAATTAGTGGACACACCTTGAATTAACATGTCCCTTTGGTCACATTATTTTCAGTATTTTCTAGGGGTACCATCATTTTTGTCCAGGCCTGTTCCATGAGTTTATTTTTTTAAATAATTCTGTTGAAGCATGGTTGAAAAGCAATGTCTGACTTTCATTGGTTACCATTCATAGGATTTTTTAAAATTATTACTTTTGTCAGATTAAAGTTATTTATGTGACCATTGTGAGTTTTTCTTTCATTGACCGAAGGGTACCAACAACTTTGTCCACGTGTGTAAATATATTATTAATATGCAGACAATGCCTAAATATATAATCATGTAAATATAACCCCTCTGGGTTAACATTGAATGGTTTTTCCCCCGATCCATCAATAGCGTGCATGCTCAGGGCGGGAAATCCGTGTATATCAACCCGAGAGCACTCAGGACGCGGTTTCCCCTAATGCCCTGGTGATGACGCATGCTGACGCAATCAATTGCAGTACCCGGAAGACTCTGTTAAGGGAACTGAACTTGTGCCGTGACAAACAATAAACAATCAATCTCTTTTAAACCAATCCAGCATTTGTGTTGTGTGTGTATCAAATGCAAAAGATATGATGTAGCACTAATATATAACTGATGTATAAACATTTTTGTGTGTGTGCGTGTATGCGTCCATAAATTCATAGCGCAGCTGTGTGCACCCATCCACGCTAGCTTCTTGTCTAAAATGAGTTGTGTACAGTATGTGTGCTGTAGCTGACCGTGGCGAGCTCCTCGTCACAAACTCCCAGGTGGGAAAACACTGCTTTGTGTAGTTAATATCAAAGACAAAAACCAACAACAACATCAACAACAACAAAAAAGATGAACAGCCTCCACCAAAGAGTCTGGAATGCAAAGTACAGGTTGCATCACACAGCTGTGATATACAGTATTACACTATAAGCATATTATACAAAAGAATACCAATTAGAAATACCAAAAATAAAATACCTCCGCTGTTTTAACAATTACAGACACATCACAGCCAGCGGCAGTTCTCAGAAATTCTGTCCGAGGTGAAGCTGCGTTGGGCAGGGTACATGAGTCATGTACATGGGCATTGCCAAATCTCTGAAATCGTTGGGGCAATTTTTTAACAGGTGCTATCTTTCATAACCTTTGGAAATTTTGAGCTGTACACACATGCATTCTTGCCTAAACAAATGTTAAAACTACACTTTAACGGTGACACAATAACAGTAATATGTCAAACATTTTGCAGGCCATTTGGAGAAATCAGAGAATAAAGAATAAACCAGTTGTTTGTAAGGGACCACTCCTAGAGGGCACTGTGTGCCCGATAAGTTTGTTAGAATGTTTCCCAGAATGCACCTTGGTCAGGTTATGAGCGAGCTCACCTGAACCGAGGTAGCTCATTAAACCTTCTATAAATAGCTGTTATTTCTGGGAAACTGGGTCAAGTATTTATGCCATGTGGCCATTTGTTTTGTTTTAGTTTGAGTTATGTTGTGTTTTAAGTAGGTCCTAATTTTGTTTGTTTTTTTCATGTTCATTTTGTATTAGGATTCATGGAGATGTGTTTTTTAACTGTGTGGTTAGGTTGTCTTGAGATCTGTGTAAGTCCTGTTCTGTGTGTGCCCAGTGTTTCTCTTTGTATGTTTGGCTCCCAGCATCTTTAGCTCCTTAGTTGTTTAGTCACTAAGAGGTGTAGCCACTTGAGTGCTTAGCCTCCAGTAGGTTTCGCCCCTAGTGGGATTGGACACTAGTGGCTTTAGTCTCTAGTAGGTTTAGCCACTAGTATGGATTAGCCTCGTGTGTGCTTGTCCAGTGTTCAGACACTAACCCGATTAGTTCTTTTCTGCAATAACCAGTTTAGATACTAACCCGACTAACTACTCTCCTGGCCCTAGCCTTGTCTTGTCCCTAGGCTCGTCTTTTCTCTAGTCTTTCTCGTCCCCACTCTCTTGTGTCTTTGGTCTCTCTTGTCTGGTCTCGTTTCTGGTTTGGCTCGTCTGCTGTTCGTCTTGTCTTTGTTTAGTGTTAAGCTCTAAGCCTGTGTTAAGCTCTAAGCCTGTATTCATGTTTTGTTTTGTTTTATTTTGTGATTAAAAAGACACTTATCTTTAAAACCCCTCTGTGCCTATGCCTGCCCATGGCAACATCAGCCACAATACCAACCAGTATCTAGCATTTTTTACAGTGTATTTTTATGTTCTATTCTGAAAGTTATTTCAGTAAATGTCAATAGCTTTGGTTCTAATTTTTCACGTTTGTTGTATAAAGTACTTTGATGTGGAAATTACCATCACTAGAATTTCTTCGATACAATTTATGACTTTTTAAAAATTTTTTTTTTACTTAAGCTCAAATCATATTTGAAAACTTCATTGAATGAAAAATGTCATTTTGTGCCACCTGGCGGTCATTTCATGTATGACATGAAATGCGACTGATTTATTTTGGCCATTGCCGCAACAGATAAAGTGGTATAGAAGATGCGTGAGTGAGTGAAATTAGTAAAAGGACATTAAACTAAATTTTTACTCGATTAAATTTAATTTGTATTGCACTGGTGCTCATTGTATAGCATGGGTCTCAAGGGGATAGATACTTTTTCATGGCTTACTGTGTGCAGGTGCTGGATTTGTTTTCCTAATGAGTTAATTAAGAAGCAATATAATTGACTTCGTCATGGAATAAGTGAATTTACAGTATATGCATTTACACATTAACAGTAAATGCAGTTCTATAACAAGTTGAAAGTTAAAATAATAAATGTGTATTATATTACAGTAAGTATTAGCAACACAACCGTCACCAGAAATATATATATTTTTATTCACACAATGTTTATGGTAAATCCAATACAGTGATGCATTGTATATTTTAGTTTTCCTTTGTTTACACAGAAATCAATCATATCCTTATTTCAGAACCATGGTGTCCAACAATATAATCTAAAATATTTTGTAGTATTTAAAGATCCCAGGTTCAGATACGAGTATTCCTACTTTCTTCCCTCCTTATAAACATTCTCAGTGCCATTATTATTCAGTGATAAATTGTTTTTAACTTTAAAAGATAACCCATTCATCTGTCACCTAGTCGTTTGCCTGATCATTTTGAAGAATTCATTTACATATTGTCTATATGAAAACCTGTAATCACACAAGTAAAAACTAAAATAATAAAGACCAACAAGCTAAAAAAGTTCCCACAACCTCTGTAGTTTTAAATCTTTAAACAAAGTTCTACCACCTACTTTACTGTTTACTTAAGGACTAAGGATAGGATCATCAGTATTAAAAAAGGAATGGTTTGCACACACCCAGCAACTGAAAATATTAAGCATGTTTAAATTTCTCAATTAATTTTCTTCACGGATGTTCATTCAATTCTTGGACGTTTGACCTCAGGTTCTTTAATATGAATATGTCTCCAGAATGTATTGATATCCTGATTGCTTAGGTCTGGGACAGGATTTTCTCCAGTGTAGAACAGCATGACCTTGATCTCATAAAACGTTCCTGGCTGAATGTAGGAGACCTGGAAAGACATGGGGTAATACTGTGTGAGAACAAAAAAAAATCTCTGTTTTCTGTTCACTTCAGTACTCCATTAGTCATAATGACCGAGACATTACGCATGAACTCCACCCAATTAAAACATTATATGCATATTTAAGTATGCCTTATTAGAAGACCTCTTCATTTCAACAGAAAATTAATTGAATTAAATGGGAGTACTAAACCCTGACCACTAATCCCCACATACGAAAAACCTACCTCATTTGCAGACAGTGGTACTGCTTTATTTTTCTCACGTTTGCTGTAGAATCTGAGAGAATCAATGGGATTTTCCTCTTTCTTTCCATAATCAATTTTAATGGCCTGTAATAGATAATGTAGTTATTATTCATCCTAGCAGTAAGCAGTAATAGAAAAAAAAAATCATGAATGATTGTGATTGAATTTTAACTGTTCATTTCAAAGAAAACATTTTCTGGTGCAAAAAGAAAGAGTAGTGCAAGAAATTATCATGGTAAATATGGTCCATCACTGCTTAATAAATATAGATGTTACCATTAATGTATACTTATTGATGCTTTAGTTTAAAGTGGTACTGAATATTGAACATTTATAAATTCAATATATTATACTAATGTTGTATTAATATTCATATGCAGTGATCAGCCATAACATTATGACCACTGGCAGGTGATGTGAATAACGATGACCAAGTACAGTATAAACCAGTAAATTGGCACCAGACATAGAAGTCCAATCCATGCAGGCCCCATCCACACAACCTACAGCACTCAAAGGATACACCACTAACTTCCTGGTGTCAGACACCCCCCCCCCCCCTCCCCAGTCACAGGATTGAGCTGTTTTTAGTTTTGGCAGCATGTTGGCATACAGTAGTTATGTTAGCATTGTGGCCTTTCACCTCCAGGGTCAACGGTTCGAATCACGCTTTTGGGTTTGTGTCCATGAAGTTTGTGCTCTCCCTGTGCTTGGTGTGTTTGCAGACACAGATTAGGTTAAATGGTGTTTCCACCCTGACTCATCAAGGCATGGACTCCAAGTTAAACAATATTGCCAAATACAAAGTGTATGTAAACTTCTGACCCACTGGGAATGTGATAAACAAAATTAAAGCTCGAATTAATAGTTCTCTTTACTATTATTTTGACATTTCACATTCTTAAAATACATTTGTGATCCTAACTGCCCTAAGACAGATAATGTTTACTAGGATTAAATGTCAAGAATTGAGAAAAGCTTTTTAACTATAACCCTATATAAATATAATTTATTTATTTATATAAATAAATGTCGAAGATTAAATGTTACCTTACAGGACATTATCATAGTAAACCACAAGAAAAGTGGTGAACGTGCCTGATATTGTTAATTTCAGGTTTAGCTAAAAATCTCAAAATATTCAGACACAGCACATCATAAGATTTGTTTATTTATTTTTTACTTACTCTGACTCTGAAGTTTTCTGCAAGGAGTTTTCGTTCTTTCGAAGACCTTCGGATGCACCTCAGCCAGATCTTCACCATTTTCTACATGACAAATAGATATGTCCATTTACATTGAATATTAAATTTAAAAATTCAATATTAAATTTCCATGCCACATATGCTGTGTAGAGTCATGGGGGGCTGGAGCTGATACCAGGGACCTCAGAGCAGATGTGGTGCCAACCAATAGCAGGGTACAGACACACACAATTATGCACATTGGCCAATTCGGAAACACCAATCAATCAGTGTACAGCACATGGATGTAAAACTATGGCCAGGGACTAATGCACCATGCTTTAACATTCACCAGTTGCAAAAAAAATAAAAATAAAATACACATAAATAAATAAGTGTTCATGTGTTGCAGGTGACTGTAAAAAGTAATAAAATTAGTTTATATAATAAAATCTAAATGTTGTAAAATCCCTTATTATTACTGATCCAGAAATGTGCAACTTACTAATAATAAACTAATAGATATAGTGATGTAAATTACTTTAAAGTCTCATATTCCAGCTCTGGGCTTGCTGTTGAAAGTACAAATAAGTTACACTTTATACACTGATACAAAAGGTGATGGGTAATAATTTACATCTTATAAATGTATGTAGTGAATAACATTGACTATCAAGCTGGGATATGCGAATAATAAAGGCTCAAATATAATAAAGAATTCAAGGAGTTGACTTCGGATGAACACTAACACATTTAAAATAATCGAGCCTCCTCTTTATCTGACCAAAGACTATCCCTTCTGTAGTTTAGTTAATACCTGGACATGTCTTTGCTGCAGGTTCACTGACAGTAGCACCACTGAGAGTAATTTTAATGCCAATTTAACATTTTTGTTTGGAAAATCCACAATAACCAAGTTCTGTTACTTAAAATTATTAACAAGATTTTAACAAATGCAATCACATAAATATTAGTGTCACTAACCAATTGCTGTTCTGTATTATTCATATCCTCTAGCTCATCTGGCTGGAAGATTTTGCTACCAACACAGTGATAAAGATCACGTTTTTCAATTTTCTCAATGATGCCCCTGGCATTTTGTGACTTGAGTTTTATTTCTTGAAGAATGTCATCTGTAAAAGAAAAAAAAAGGAAAAACTAAAAATTTAACAATTTGCAGGTAGTCTATAATAACTAAAATAAGTACTCATAACAACTTTGAAAAGGAGAAAATATGCAGCGTATTAAACCTTGGACTAGATTATACCATGAACAAAAACAAAATTACACATAAGAAATCAAAATAACAGCTTTCACTCAGATATACTGGAAGTGGGAAATTGTGTCTGTATGTTGACTTCTTGTATATATATTCTCCGTTCACTTTAAACCATTTTTTTTCGCTAATGCAACTATCATTCTGCCAAACTAAGAAAATAATGAATAGTTCCATTAGCAAGCAAAAAATGGAATTTATTCAACATTACTTGTTGAATACGTTACGGTACAGTACTTCGTATATAGCTTGAGTGACAGATGTCTCGTCCAATCAGCGGTAAGAATTTCATTTACCTACCTTTTCTGGTTTGTCTGAATTTAGTATTTTGTTTCTGGATTTGTTTTTGTATTTTCTGAAGTATTTTGTTTCTGGATTTGTTATTATGTTTCCAGATTTGTTATTTTGTTTTCATTCTGGTAATTGGTTTTTGCTTTTATTATTTTGTTTTTAGATTTGTTATTTTGTTTCCAGTTTTGATATTTTGATTTTGTTTTTATTTTGCATTTCATGAAGCAGTTGGAATCAGGAAATTTTTGATGGTTTATATACAAAATTCATAACAGTGGGCAACTTTGTAAATATATTAAAAAAAATAATAATAACCTGTGAGTTTCAGGAATATTTCTGGATCATTTGCTGCCTCAGAGATTTTCATGCGTTCTCCTGTACCATCAGTATTTACCTTAAAGTCCTCCTCAGCAGCCAGAAATGCATCAACAATCCTGAAAATGAGAGAGAAAAGTCATTATGAAAACATGCATACATATAACATACACATCTGTGTTTCCATGCATTATAATAATCATAATAAATTAAATTACACAAATGACACAGGTCAAAACTTTCCATATCATTTTATTTTGGCCTTGATACTTTCAAGATTAAGAATCTGTTTGTGTGTTTTGTTTGACTTTAGTTACTGCTTGAATCTATATAAATAAATGTTTTGTCTGTAATTTAATATCTTTCATTGATATGTTTCATACATTTGGAAGACCTGAAACCAGTCTCAGAAAAAAATTCTGTCTGTCTGTATGTATGTCTGTCCAGACAGATCTTATCACAGTATTAAGCAAAACTGGAAAAAAAAAAAAGCTAGACAAATTTAAATGAAACTTTTGCAGCAACTTTTGAAATCAAAATGAAGAACAAAAATAATCTATTTAAAAATAAGCTACGAATAAGCTCCTTGCTACTCAAGTACTTACTCAGTAAAAATCTACTTGCTTAATGTAAACAAACACCTGAACCAATAGATATTAATTAGAAAATCTAAACTGAATATTTTTACTGGGATTATTTAATATTTTCACTGCTGAAATAAAAGTGTTGAAGTGGTGTAAGTAATATTAAATCGCTGGAGTAATTTTTAAACAAAACTTCATCTTTATCTGATCTACTTTTTCGATTTCTCATCTGTGATGATTACTAAACAGGGAGTGTATTTGGCTGACGATGAAAAAAATACAATTTAGCATAAACAAGATGCAAGATACTAAATCTTACAAAATTGTATTTCTTTGTATTATTAAGTTAGGCAGAGAGCTGCGTACAGGGAGGCAGACTGTACGTGGGCTTCAACAAGAAGTAATATCACTGATCATACTAAAGCTGATCAGATTATTTTTAGGTTTGACCTTTTAACTATTTCACCAAGCACTTTTCCCATTAACAACAGGTACTTCAGCTAGTTGTTAATATGTTTCTTACCATCATCAACCACCACCACCTATTAATGACGACATTAACCAGTTAATGGCATAACTGCCACCACTTAAGGACTTCATCGAAGTACTACAAGCATGGCATGGGCGTTCTGACTGAATTGTCTTTTGGATTTGACTGCATTATTGCGACATCAGTGGAGTTCTCACAACAACAACTTCAGGCTTGTGCTATGCCCATGGTAGGTCCATGCAATTTTGTAGAAGACTGTTTTAAATTCATATTCCATTCTTCTCGTGCTTACCACATTCAGAGGCATGTTCAGAGGCAACTCAGAATGACTGAGAAGCAATTAAACAAAGTGTTGTTTAAGATGATGTTATCAGTTATATAATGTTATCAGATTTTTTATTTTATTTATTTATTTATTTTTTTTTGCTGAAAGTCCTTCTGTGACTGGTTTTGAATATGGGTTTTGGCAGACAGCTATTATTGCTTCTTTTAAGTCTTGCAGACCATACTGACCTACTTTCATCCATGGTGTTGACTGACAGGTAGTGTAATTAATGATTATTATAATTGTTTGTAATTATCATTGTAACAACAGTAACATGCAGTGATACATAATTAAAGGACCCAGAGCTTTTATTCTCTACACTGCGTGCACAATTATTAGGCAAGTGTGTATTTTGACCAAATCATAATTTTTATGCATATTTTCCAACTCCAAGCTGGATAAACTTGATTATTAGATTTAAGCATATCAGATGATGTGTATTTGTGTAATGAGAGAGGGTGTGCCTAAGGAGATTAACTGGTTTCTTTTCCTCAGGCTCAGATGTTGGTGCGTAATCACAGAACCATCAAACGTTTTGATGCAAATAGTCAACATGGTCACAAGAAACTTGTTGAGAAAAAAAGACACATTAACTGCCAAAGATTTGCGAAGAATCACATGTGTCAGCCTTTTTGTTCCTCATGTAGTTTGTCTCCAGGCCTCTAGAGGTAATTTGTGTTCCCCTTAGCCTTAGTTATTCAGATCGCCTGTGTCTTGTTTCCCCCCAGTGTATTTAAACTGTTTATTTTCTCCCCTCTTAGGCCATGTCTACACGTAGCCAGGTATTTTTTAAAACAGAGATTTTTCCCTGCAGTTTTCGCCTTTCGTCCATACGCAAAATGCCATTTTGGTTGTTGAAAACAGAGCTTTTTGAAAACTCCAAAGTGAAGATTTTCCAAAACTTTTTTTTTTTTTCAGTGGTGTTGTGTGGAGAGGGGAAATGGAGATTTTGGCTTGAGATTTTGTAACGTCACCTTGTGCTGATGTTGTCACTCTGTATGCTCGTCTCCTTAATTTGATGTCAGCTTTGTTTATGAGGATATTTTGTGCAAAGGTGGATGTACGTACAGTAAACTAGTGACTGTGTTAACGTTACGTACTGGACTTTTTGTGTTACTCACACATTATATTAATGAACAGGGGTGCCTGAATGTACTATGAAGCTTACTGCTGCTACATACTGTACAAAACTCTGACTACACAGACCCTGCAGACAGTGACTGCTGTTTTGGATGAGACCCGTCGGACTTCAACAAAGCACAACAGGTAATGACGTTTTGTTTAGGCTTCTGATTGGCCCCCTGTTGATTAAGGAGCCTAACAGCACTTAACAGAGATATTTTTGTGGACAAAGATCTTTTTAAAACGTATGTCGTGTGGATGGAATTATTTTTAAAAACAAAGAAGCAAAAACTCTGTTTTTAAAAATACCTGGCTATGTGCAGACATGGCCTTATTCACTTGTTTTTTGAGTCCCTGCTCTGTTTCTCCTGCTGAACCTTTGGTAACGATTCAAGGCTCGAATTCTGATACAATGTGAAGCTAAAAGGAACCCATTATCCTCCAGTGGTGTCATATTCCAGAACTACAGCCTACCTGGAGTGCCCAGAAGTACAAGGTGTTAGAGACGTGGCCAAGGTAAGGAAGGCTGAAACCTGACCACCACAGAACAAGACACAGAAGTTGAAACGTCAAGACTGGGCCAAGAAATATCTGAAGACAGATTTTTCAAAGGTTTTATGGACTGATGAGCTGAGTCCTTGACAGACCAAATGGATGGAATTGTACCCGGAGGAAACCCACCAAGCATGGGGAGAACATGCATGTTAATATAAAATGAGTTAGAATAAAATATCCAATACGTGTTAAATTCAAGTGTAGTCTTTATTAAATGTTCAGTTCTGATTGCCAGATTAATTATTACTGTCAGGATCTGGCTTAGAACCCAGGTCTCTGGGGTGATGGCTGAAGAGTTTACCACTGAGCCATTGAGATGATAGTTTTGGACCGAACTAAGAGCACTCAAGGTAAAGTCTCTGGTTGAGTAGATTTATTAGAAAAAGGTAACAAAATATCCACAGGGAATTACATTCGACAAAGGTTCTTCTCAGCTTTAGGAATTAATAAAAGAAAAAAAAAAGAAAAGAAAAAGAAACTCTTAAATACACTCAAGGTTTGAATAACCCTAACAAGGAAACACAAGGCAGCATTAAGGCTAAGGGGAACACAAAGGACCTCTAGAGGCCTGGGGACAAACTACAGGAGGAACAGAAGGCTAACAATTATAAAAATCATATTGATCATCTTGGGCTAGAAAATATTTATAAAAGTAATAAAAAATTTGGGTAATTTTATGGAAACAAAGTATGCACATATCTAATTAAGGTGCTGTACAATGTAAGTAGTAGTACTGATCCTAGTACTGATGATAGTTGTAGCACTGATAATTTGGCTGGTAAAAAAAAAATGTTTTGTTTATGAGAAAAGATGGCATGGTATGATGGCACTGTAATCTCTCTCTCTCTCTCTCTCTCTCTCTCTCTCTCTCTCTCTCTCTTCCCTGCCCCCACTTGTATCACATGCAATATAGAAATCAGTTTAATTAATTTCATATGAAACTGTATGTGTGTGTATATGTGTGTGTGTGTGTGTGTATATATATATATATATATATATATATATATATATATATATATATATATATATATATATATATATAGTACAGTGTATGATTTGTGACAAAGAAAATTGTTCAACTGGCTCGAAAAATGGTTACAAAATGTGTCTAAAACTTCTTACATGAAATGTACGGGAAAGCTATCTTATTCAGAAAACAAAACAATTAAGTTATATTAAGTTATATTTTTGCTTAAATCATGTTATAATGTAGTATAAGATGAACTTACATCATTTCAACTGCCACTTTAACCTGGTGTTGGTAGGCATTGTGGTGAAGCACGTATCGAATATGAAAAAATTCATACATGTTCAGTGCCTCCTGAAAATAAATAAATAAATAAGTAAATAAATAAATAGATACATTTCTGTATGGTTTCATACCAAAATGTTATATTAAATATACATTTGTTTAAAAGAGAACTAATTCCCACACTTCACTAACCTTATCTCTCATGCAGATCTGCATTTTATTTTCCTCCTCGTTGGTGAGAACTCGTGCAAACATCATATAGCGCTCATGGGAAAAGTTGCTTTTCATCCCCAGATGGTGACAATCTCTGGAAGAAAAGAATAATAACTTATACAATACTCCTTACAGCTATAGAAAAAATAAACATTGTCAGTACAAAACTCACCTGATAAAGTAATCCATTTTGTCGACATCAATACCTGTGCGTTTATTGGCAACAATCTCATATAAGTAAGACTTTTCCTCTCCTCTTCCTTGATAGGGCCACTATGTTAATTTAAATATCCAGAATATATTAACATAAGTGTACAAGCATGTTAAATGTTGTTAATCATACCCACACAATCAAATTTTACAAAGTTCAGTAAAAAAATATTATTATTATTATTATTATTATACAGTTTTTCAATTATACAGTATTTCATCTTCAATTTTACAGCTACTTTTTTTTTAGCAAATGCAAAGTAACAACGTATTATGAATATGGTTAAAATTACAGGAGCATCAGCTGATTGAAGCACTGGTTTGTTGTTGATGAGCTCTGTAATAAACTTAATGTCATTGTCGTTTAAATCATAGTCATCGTTCATGAGTTCCTTAATTGTTTTATTGTTCTTTTTGGTCTTCCTCCTGATCAGCTGTTCAAACATTTTGACTGATGCTTCTTCGTGCTATAGCAAAAGAACAGAAGAAAAGACACATCATGAAAAAATATATAAAAAAATAAAATAAAATAAAGGTATTACATGATTATGCAATTATTTAATGATAATTAGTAATAATAAAAAAAAACTTTTTTTTCATTTACAATGTTAGAAACCTTAGTAACATTTATAGAAGATATATATATTTTTTAATTTTCGAACATTAAATTCTTTACCTCCCACTCCAGATTTGCCTCCTTCATGAAAACCTCAAATACGTGAGAGAAAGGTCCATGACCTTAAATTAAAAAGAAGACGAGGTTTAATTAATGATAAGAATTTAATTGATACCTAAAATAAAAAAGTTAGTCTTTTTTATGTTAGTCTTATGTCTATTTATTTATTTATATTATATTGTAGGTAAATTACCCCCCAAAGGTTTGGGATCACTTACAAATTCATTTGTTTTTGTTTAGTAATTTATTTTCTACATTCTACAACAATATTGGGGATTTCAAAACTATGAAATAACACATTATGCAATTGGGTAATTATGTAACAACAACAGTCAGTTATTTTAAAACACAGAGGTCAGCCTTTCTGGAATAGTTCTTGCAAGAACAGTTTTGTAGAGTACATTTGCAAAACCCATCAAGCACCAGGATAAAACTGTCTCTCGTGTAGACCTTCCCAGGAAAGCAAGATCGAAACTTACCTCTGCTGCAGAGCAGAAGTTCATTTAGAGTTACCAGCCTCAGAAATCAGCAATTAACAAACAACACCTCGGATTAGAGCCGTTATGAAGGCTTTACAGATCATGAGATCTCAACATTAACTGTCAAACGAGATTACTGTATATTCTGGACATCATCAACATTGCTTAACAATGTAGAAAAAAATAGTACAGTGGTACAGCAGAAAATGGTACAGTGCTTTGCAAAAGTATTCATACACCTTTCTTTTTTTTCCATTTTGTCATGTTACAACCACAAACATAAAATGCATTTTATTAGGATTCTATTTGATAGACCACAAAGTAGCAAATAATTGTGAAGTAGAAGGAAAATGATAAATGTTTTTAAATTTTTTTTTATTACAAATCAAAATCTGAAAAGTGTTGCATGCATTTGTATTCAGCCCCCTTTACTATGATAGTCCTATCTAAAATCCAGTGGAACCAATTGCGTTCAGACATCACCTAGTCCCTGGCAATCTGTAAGCGATGACTTAAGACATATCTGCTTCTTCAATACTTGGGTTAATCTCCGTTGTATTTAAGTGATCTTCTTTCAAGGTCATTCATGATTTCTTTTTCTTTTTTAAACCACTTTTTTTTTCTGTGAAGATAATGGTTCAGCACTATTCTTCTAGATTTTCCTAAATTTCGTAAAAAAAAATTCTTCATAGTTCGGTAAAATGAAATAAAATTACATTATTTAAATTACAAATTAAATTTTATATTGCTTATATTTTGCTGAGAACGGATTTCTCTCTCGACAAATTAAAAGCAAATTACATCGAATAAAAAAAAATACATTGTTCACTTATTTTGCATAATGACTTGTTAATATCACAGTGGGTCTGGTGCCAATCAGATGAGCACAATTTAAAGTTCCCTTTATGAAAAACCGTAAAGGGATAAATCTATCACAGGACATCATGCACACAATATTAACATATACCCCCGGGGCAATTTATCATAGCCATTCCACCGTTTTTTCTTTCTTTCTTTCTTTTTTTTTTTAAAGAAAATCCACTCAAATTTCCCACAGGTAATCACTCACAACCAGGCTGAAACCTGGGAGGCAAGAATGCTAACATACCATGTACTGTACAGTGTGATGTCCTTCCAAAATCAAGGTATTCACATAAGAATGGTTTTAAATGAAACCCTCATTGAAAGTTTTCAGGAACTGTAATTTTACTTTAATTAAACTCCATTCAACTACAGTATTGACTTCTCATGGCAACTTTTGTAATAGGGACTTTTTGCGGAGACTCCATAGTTTGACATATACATATGAACATATATAATTCCAAAATTATTGTGGAAAATTCAAGTGGTTTTACTCTTTAATAACACAAGTTGATATACAGGGTGGGCCATTTATATGGATACACCTTAATAAAATGGGAATGGTTGGTGATATTAACGTCCTGTTTGTGGCACATTAGTATATGTGAGGGGGCAAACTTTTCAAGATGGGTGGTGACCATGGTGGCCATTTAGAAGTCAGCCATCTTGGAACCAACTTTTGTTTTTTCAATAGGAAGAGGGTCATGTGACACATCAAACCTATTGGGACTTTCACAAGAAAAACAATGGTATGCTTGGTTTTAACGTAACTTTATTCTTTCATGAGTTATTTACAAGTTTCTCTTTGTTCACAGCCATTGACATGTCGAAGAGGTTAACACGTGATGAGCGGATCGAAATTGTGTTGATATCTGGTGAACGCAGTAACCGGGTCATTGCAGCAGATTTCAATGCAAGACACCCTACGAGACCACCCATCTCCCATGCTACAGTTAGCAAACTCCTTGCTAAGTTTCGTGAAACTGGTTCAGTGTTGGATTTGCCAAAATGTGGACGCATGAAAACTGTCACTAATGAACAAACATCAGTGGCTGTCCTAGCTTCATTCAGCAAGAGCCCACAGCGTAGCACTCGCCGCATGTCACTGGAGAGTGGCATTAGTTGAACATCCCTTCGGCAGATATTAGCTACTCACAAATGGCACCCTTACAAACTCCAGCTACAGCAGCATCTCAACGAGGATGACCCAGATCGGCGCACACAATTTGCAGAACGGGCAAAACAAAAATTGGAACAGGACCCTCAGTTCACGCAGAAGATTTTGTTCAGTGATGAGGCAAACTTTTATGTCAATGGTGAAGTTAACAAACAAAACCACCGCTATTGGTCTGACACTAACCCACATTGGATAGATCCCTCCAAGACTGTTGGAACAAAAAAAGTGATGGTATGGTGTGGAATATGGGGTACAAAGATAGTGGGGCCATTCTTCATCAATGGAAACCTCAAGGCCACTGGATATTTGAAATTGCTACATGATGATGTGTTTCCCTCTTTATGCACTGAAGCTGGCACGTTCCCTGAGTTTTTCCAGCAAGATGGTGCACCACCACATTATGGGTGTCAGGTCCGAGCATTCCTAGATGAACAGTTTTCTGAAAAGTGGATTGGTTGTCGTGGGCCAGTTGAATGGCCCCCAAGGTCTCCCGATCTGACCCCCTTAGACCTTTATCTATGGGGTCATCTGAAGGCAATTGTCTATGGTGTGAAGATACGAGATGTGCAGCACCTGAAACTACGGATACTGGAAGCCTGTGCTGGCATTTCTCCTGTGGTGTTGCTATCAGTGTGTGAAGAGTGGGAGAAGAGGGTTGCACTGACAATCCATCACAGTGGGCAGCACATTGAACACATTTTATAAGTGGTCAGAAACTTGTAAATAACTCGAAAGAATAAAGTTACGTTAAAACCACACCATTGTTTTTCTTGTGAAATTCCCAATAAGTTTGATGTGTCACATGACCCTCTTCCTATTGAAAAAACTAAAGTTGAATCCAAGATGGCGGACTTCAAAATGGCCACCATGGTCACCACCCATCTTGAAAAGTTTGCTCCTCACATATACTAATGTGCCACAAACAGGACGTTAATATCACCAACCATTCCCATTTTATTAAGATGTATCCATATAAATGGCCCACCCTGTATTTTAAAATGATTAGTAATTCGATTTGCTTTAATGATAATTGTGTGTATTTTTTTTTATTAATTTTTTTGCCATACACCAGTTTTGTGGCAAAACAAAATTAATTAATTAAAGTGAATAAAAAACTTTAGTTGAAGTAAATAACTCACCCAGGTCATGACACAATCCAGCAATCTGAACACAGAGTTCTTCCTTTAATTCTTCTGCAAAATTAATTTCTCTTTGTCTGACACTTTCTCTGAGACGGCGTACAAGTTCCCCTGCCAGATGAGCCACACTGTGAATAGAAGCAAAACAAAATATTGTCTCGGTATCTCCATGGGTGACATGCCAACTTGGTTTATCTCTACATTTAATTTCTTCTGATTTTGTAATTATCCTCAGGTGTCAACACTGAGCAGTTTAAGCTCCCTTAATTTTTTGTGTTGAGGGTAAAAGGCCATGTTGTTAATCTTATGATCTCCAATTCACATTCTTTGTTTTGCAAAGTGCAAACTTTTGGCCAACAATCCTAAACTTCATGTTTTATTATTATTATTTTTTTTATTACCATGTCGCTTGTTGCTTTATTATAGGGGTCACCATATCTGAGTATTTCATCCTCAAGACCTGGCACAGCGTATACTCTTGATGTCATTCCTAGTACATCAAAACCACCCTGCATGTTGACAATGTCGTGCTGACAAAAGAAAAAAAAACTCTTTGATTCAAGGACTTTGTACACCTGTAAGGGGATCATTGGTATTGGCATCTAAATTATACTGCTTTTTTTCATTAATATTAAGAAATTAACGGTTTTTATGATTTAATTTTTATTGCACCTTCCACTTTTGCCCTTTTTCCCAACTTTTGGTAAAATAAACACAATAATTTCTTCACCTAAAAAACAACATTCATTCATCACGCCACATCTGTCTGGAGTACCCACTAACAACAAAAACCCAACTCAGGTACAAGATCATGGTGATCTTGGACGGAGAAGATTATAGAAGTTGGAGAACACAGTAGTATTAGAGGAGTGCATCCAGACTTTAGAGGGGGTTAGAAAGCATGAGGGCAGTGTGTTACGATATTGAGTATATATCTGTATTTTGTGCTTTGCTTGTGTCTCTACTGATGTTGGGATGGGGTCTCTGGTGGTGTTTCAGGTTCCCCCCACTTCCGAGTGCTGTTTCCTCATTGATTCCACCTCCTACTAGTGATAGGAAGTTTGAATCATTTTAGTGACTTGATTCTTTGAATCTCGTTCATCAAAATGAAAGAATCTTTTTTTTGAGTCATTTAGTTCATTTTCATTCTTTCGATCAGAAATAAAATAAAATGTTACATTTTCAAAAAACAGACCGCCAACACGTCTACATACACAAATTTTGCCTATAGTTCCAGTAATTAAAATATTACAGTGCAGCTAATGACATATTATGATAAACAGATTGAGCAGCTCACCTCTCATATCTTCTGCTCGGAGTCGTTCGTTCTTTTGACTCTATTGTACTGCATAGTGTCTATGGGAGTCACTTGACAAAAGAATGAATGCCTCAGGCTAGAAAACTCTTTTAGAAGTACTGCATTGCATAGCGTCTATGGGAATCACGTGACAAAAGAACGAACGATTCGGACCAAATACTCAAAGGTTTCCTGTACATAACTTACTGAGGTTTTGCAATGCTCAAAAAAGAGCAAAACCTTATTTTGGATTTGCTCTTCTTTGGTTTTTGTTTGCTTCCTTAAAAAAAAATACATTTTGTATACATTTCTATACATTTCTGGTTAGTAAGGGTGTAAGGCCAGTGGTCTATATTTTTGTTTCTTTTCTTAGCATTATTTCACTTCAGGACCAGCTAGAGGGAGTTTTGTTTATTATTTTGGCCTTGTCAGCTTCTGAAGCTTACAGCCACTTTTGGGGGATTTGCTAATTCATTATTGTTTTTTGGGGATTTCACCCTTTTTCAACATTTCTCTTCTTTTCTTTCCTGTTACGACCTGACTTAGCCCATGGCGTAACAAGTGTTTTTTTCTTTAGCAAAAAGTCTAGGTGCCTTAGGCAGAGATAGCCAGCCCCTGACTCTGGCTTTAGAGCCCTCATAGTAGAACAAGTGAGTGATGACTTGATGGCATACTAACACAGCCAAAGCTATTGCTAAGGGTAGCTCACCAGAGCACAGCTCTTCTGTTCTTCACGTGTCCATCAGGTTTGCTCTCCTCAGTGAAGCAGCTGCTGGGAAACTTGAAAGAGCTCTAATCATAAGAGACCCTATACTGAATTATTATTAAATAAAGATTTAATAAAAAAAATATGACCTGTTGCGTTGTGGGTGTATCGGATGCATTTTGACTGGAAATTTCACTTTGGCTAGCAGCATAGTGGGGCGGTGATAATTTTCATTTAACCGACTGACTACAGCGGTTGAGAAAGGGTTCAGGGCTGTGTACTCATTATCGGTTTTGATTTTTTAATTGTTACTCTCTACGTCCGAAATGTTGTTAGAACATTTCTCTGCCATAGCTAATATGAAATCTCCTTAACAAATCTACAATACTATTAGCACATCTATTCAACGATTCACGATTATTATGCAACAATGAAACAACCTCTGTAGGTGACCCGTTATAAAACACGTTATTAAGATGACTAAAAGTTTCATTCATAACATACATTTGATGTCGAAAATCATCCAGTGCTTCGTTAATGCCGCGTCCTTCATCAGTTACGTGGTTGTCTGGATGAAAATCCACTTCTAAATCACTGAAATGTCTGACGCTACTTGCACCTAATAAAGAACATTTTATATTATGAGTTTTTGCACTCAAAGGATGACCGACAATATATATACACATGTGGACAAAATTGTTGGTACCCTTCGGTCAATGAAGGAAAAACTCACAATGGTCACAGAAATAACTTTAATCTGACAAAGGTAATAATAAATAAGAATTCTATGAATGTTAACCAATGAAAGTCAGACATTGCTTTTCAACCATGCTTATTATATTATAAAAAAAATGAACTCATGGAACAGGCCTGGACAAAAATGATGGTACCTCTAACTTAATAGTTTGTTGCACAACCTTTTGAGGCAATCACTGCAATCAAATGATTCCTGTAACTGTCAATGAGACTTCTGCACCTCTCTGCAAGTATTTTGGCCCACTCATCATGAGCAAGCTGCTCCAGTTGTTTCTGGTTTGAAGGGTGCCTTTTCCAGACAGCATGTTTCAGCTCCTTCCAAAGATGCTCAATAGGATTGAGGTCAGGGATCATAGAAGGCCACTTTAGAATAGTCCAATGTTTTCCTCTTAGCCATTCTTGGGTGTTTTTAGCTGTGTGTTTTGGGTCATTGTCCTGTTGCCAGACCCATGACCTGAGACTGAGACCCAGCTTTCTGACACTTTTCATAGTCTTGAGATTTCATTGTACCCTGCACAGATTCAAGACACCCTGTTCCAGATGCAGCAAAGCAGCCCCAGAACATAACAGAGCCTCCTCCATGTTTCACAGTAGGGACAGTGTTCTTTTCTTGATATGCTTCATTTTTCCATCTGTGAACATAGAGCTGATGTGTCCTGGCAAAAGGTTCCATTTTTGTCTCATCTGTCCATAGGGCATATTCCCAGAAGCTTTGTGGCTTGTCAACATGTAGTTTGGCATATTCCAGTCTGGCTTTTTTATGATTTGTTTTCAACAATGGTGTCCTCCTTGGTCGTCTCCCATGTAGTCCACTTTGGCTCAAACAACGACGGATGGTGCGATCTGACACTGATGTTCCTTGAGCATGAAGTTCACCTTGGATCTCTTTAGAAGTCTTTCTGGGCTCTTTTGTTACCATTCGGATTATCCGTCTCCTTGATTTGTCATCAATTTTCCTCCTGCAGCCACGTCCAGGGAGGTTGGCTAGAGTCCCATGGATCTTAAATTTCTGAATAATATGTGCAACTGTAGTCACAGGAACATCTAGCTGCTTGGAAATGGTCTTATAGCCTTTACCTTTAACATGCTTGTCTATAATTTTCTTTCGAATCTCCTGAGACAACTCTTTCCTTCACTTCCTCTGGTCCATGTTGAGTGTGGTACATACCATGTCACCAAACAACACAGTGACTACCTGGAGCCCTATATAAAGGCCCACTGCACTGACTGATTACAAGATTGTAGACACCTATGATGCTAATTAGTGGACACACCTTGAATTAACATGTCCCTTTGGTCACATTTTTTTCACTATTTTCTAGGGGTACCATCATTTTTGTCCAGGCCTGTTCCATGAGTTTATTTTTTACAATAATTCTGTTGAAGCATGGTTGAAAAGCAATGTCTGACTTTCATTGGTTAACATTCATAGAATTTTTTTTAATGATTACTTTTGTCAGATTAAAGTTATTTATGTGACCATTGTGAGTTTTTCTTTCATTGACCGAAGGGTGCCAACAATTTTGTCCATGTGTGTACAAATGTATAAAAGCAAAATATATGTAATATCAGCTCACCTGAAACACTTATTTCCTCGTCCCTGAGAATATCTTCAAACTCGATATCATCAGGTATAACTAGAACAACATATCTTATTATGAGTAAAATAGACGTTTTAACAATGTGTTATTTTGGTCAAAAGTAGATTAGAATGATGGAACAAATTCATACCTGGGTTGTTTTGAAATACTGGAAATGGTGCGGGATTTCGCCGCACTCGGGCATCGACTTCCTCTTCTGCTACGGCTTCTAAATAGGAAATAAACAAAAAATATAATTATGCGAAAGAAAAAAGATGTTATAGTATGGAGTATTTATACTTTTATTTGTAACTTACGCAGTGGTCTCACAGTTGTTATAGACCTTTGTAAAGAAGAGTCATGCATGAGGGTTTCAATCTCAACGTCGGAAATTACAACGATTTCATTTTCTAAAAGATCAGAAAACATGTAAAATATTCGCTTAGTAACAGACCAACAAGTTTTAGCTCACTACACACTTCTATGAGACAAAATAAATTACCTAGTTCGTTTGTTTCAATATCCTACGAGTGATCTTAAATAAAAACATACAAATTTAACTATTAATTAAAAGTAGAAAAGTACATATAAATTTACAACCATTTTGCTAAGTAAAAGTAAAGTCGATTTTTCAAACTGTTCTACGTTAAATAACTTGAATATCATCAAACAGGGAAAAGTGACACTTCTTACCGTTTAGAAAAGCCATGGTCTCGGAGGAAATGATGAGGTTCTTTGGAGACTTGGTAAAAAGTGCAGGTCTTCACTTGGATGTGTGTCAAGATGAACAACTCTCTGCATTTATAACATGTTAGATTGGGGGTTGTGTCGGCGGGGGTCGGGGGTTGTTATGCTTTTATAGAAACATTTAAATGTGTGTTAACGTGTTAATGTGCTTAATGACTTAAACTTTCATGGGGAAAGAAGACAACAACTTTCTTAACGACTTAAACATTTGTAAACTTTTACATTCACGCGGGAAAGGAAACTATGTGTTACGCGGTATCAGTTACTTTAATCTGATTGGTCAATAAGACTTTTAGAAGGCAGGGTGGTTGTAAACTCCCTTAATGACTTGAGCCGTCAAAATTAGGTTGACGTTTTGGATATAACTTCAAACATCAAACTTCCTTAATGACTTAAACTCGTGAAAACTATTAAGAGACAACTATTCCATTAACAACCCCTTTGATCTATCAGCAATCAATCAACATTTGACGTTTTGGATACCCCCGGAGGAAAGACCTAAAAAACCCCTTTTACTTTCCTAATGAGTTAAACACATGCAAAACAAATAAGAGACAACTACCCTTAACACCCCCTTTGACCTATCAGCAATCAATCAACATTTGACGTTTTGGATATCCCGGAGGAAAGAAAATAATTTTACTTTCATGGGAAAGAAGACACCAAACTTCCTTAATGACTTAAACTCGCGAAAAATTTTAAGAGACAACTACACCCCTTAACACAACCCTTTGACCTATCAGCAATCAATCAACATTTGACGTTTTGGATACCCCCAGAGGAAAGAAAATAATTTTACTTTCAGGAGAGGAAAGGAGACAAAAAACTTTCTTATTGACTTAAACATGTGAAAACATTTTACTCTCACAGGAAAAAACACAACAACATTCTTAATTACTTAAACTTGTGAAAACTATAAAGAAACAACTAACCACCCTTAATGTACCTTTGACCTTGAGCGGTCAATATAGTTAGGATTTATTCATATGAATTATGATTTATGATGACCTTTGACCTATAAGCAATTAATCACCAATCAATCATAAATTTTGACATTTTGCACCAACCATTACTCTCTCTGTTAAAGATGCAGTTTCCAGAGTCTCTGACTCTGATTCTGTTAGAGTCTGTGTGTGTGTGTTTGTGTGTGTGTGAAAGTCTTCAGAACGGTCTTTGTGAGGCTAAAGTGCAGGTCAATTTGTTTAATTTTTAGTTCACATATGCTCGCAATCCAAGGTTTAACTGTATATATTGTCACTGTGTGCGCCTGCAATGGGCATCTGCCTAAACCTGTTATCACTCCTCGCTCACTCCATAGGCTCATTACATAGGCGGCACCCCCTTCTGCAGGTGCGCAAAGAGAGCGGGGCTGCCAGGTTGGACCGGCTGGCGATGATTAGTTTAGTCTGGGGTCCAGAAGCAAAGTTGCAGTGGGCTTAATGAGAGTGGCACGCAAACAGGGCGATGTTACGTGCCCCAGAGACTTTAAAGTGGAAACCGGAATGCTGTCCTTTGATTTCTGCAAGAGCACATTCTGGAAAAGAGCTGCTCAAGCTCGCGTGGCATCTTCTGCGTTAAGGTCCCTGATCCTAGACAGGAAAGCCACCCAGCCAGCGGGAGAGGTTGCTGTTATAGGAGCATGCAGGAGCATTACCTCATGCCTTTCTGCCCACCACCACCTTTCGCCACCAGAGTGTTGGACATGATGGACTGGTACATGCACACTTTCACTCTTCTCCTCCCTTTATTCTTTCCTCCCTCCTTTAAACTTTTTCCTTCCCCATTTTCCTAAATAAATTTGCTTTTTTCCTGTAAGACCTCATCTCGTGTCCATGTGTACACAAATTTAATGCATCTGACATCTGCTCAGTCGATCCTGCTAATTATCAACCCCCAGGGCCGTACTCTGAATTTCTTTTTGCGAATTTGCAGATGTCTTCTTAAACTGGTCGTTTTGTAGACAAATAATTAATTACTGGAGACTTTAATATTTATTTAGGTTTCCTTTCAAAAGCTACACTCGATGCTGCGTGAAAACGCTATTGGAACATCTCTTTGTTCTCTGCTTGTAAAGCCATTGTATATCAAATACGGCAAATATTTTTGGCTTATAACCTCGGTCACGTGACGTCATCCGATAAGGTGCACCTGCAGGTTATAAATAGGAGAGAACTGGAAACATCCTCAGATCTTTTTGTCTTCAGGACTGCTTTATGTTTGCATGTGTGTGCAAGCAGATAACAAAAGCAAAAGGAAAATAACAGCGTTAACTCACCGATATGGCGGAGTTTGTTAAGAGATGCGTGCCTCCGTATGATAGATCTCTTTCAAAGGGCTATCTCCACAATTTTGTTTTTTGTGCTTGGGGGAAGAACACACTCGCCTCGGGCTTCAGGGAGACAATTGTGATCTTCTCCCTATTAAGGTGCTTTGCGTGAGAAACCGCGAGCCGCGGCGCATTTCTGGGGCTCGTGTGTTGATCTGGCAGATGCAGATGCATCCGCTTCTCAAGGGGCGGAAGAATCTTCCTCTCTTGCTTCCACGGAAGTAGCCTCCTCACAACGCTCCTCCAGTGTTGACAGAGCATTTGAGGAATTATTCGAAGTTATAATGCGTGCAGTTGAGCGGTTGCATATCGACTGGCCGCAGAAGCGGGATTCCCCAAAGTGCTAAAAATTAGACGACAGGTTTCTGTCGGGTGCCCAGGGGGTGGGGGCGGGTCTCAACGTCTCTCTCTCTCTCTCTCCTTCTTTGGTGACCTCCATGAAGAGTTAACTCTTTCATGGAGCAAGCCGTACTCATTGCGTGTTTTTGTGCCATCGATTTATTCGAATATCATTGATGGAAAGCACACAGTTATATGATAATCCCCCAGATAAAAGAGACGCTTGAGGGCTATCTCTCTCCTGGGACATCATCCTCAATGAAAAAGCCCACACTCCCCTCCAAGCTGTGTAGATTTACGTCTGCTTTGGTGGGGAAAGCTTTTCAGGCAGCGGGTCAGGCTGGTGCTTCACTGCACACCATGGCGGTTTTGCAGACCTACCAGGCTGACCTGCTGAAGGACTTGAGTAACTGTGGGGCTATTGATGAGAGGGCATTTGCAGAGCTACGCCGAGCCACAGATCTGTCTCTCTGTGCAACCAAGCAGACGGCCCGTACTGTTGGCCGCTCTATGGCTGCCATAGCATCCACGGAGAGGCATATGTGGCCGAACTGTCTCGTCTTCTGGCCTTTTTAGCAACACTGTTGATTCCGTCGCCACTAGGTTTCGGGAGGCGAAATTATACAAACAGGCCTTTAGGATGTTTCTTCCCCGTCGTGCTCAAGAGTCGGCCACCTGGTCCCGACCAGGTCTGGCCCCCATTAGGCGTGAGGTGCAGAAGGAGAGCATGACCAGTCGCGCACCCCCTTGTAAAGACTGGGGTGGGGCTCGCCACTCCTCTCAATCTGTCTCAAAAAGACCAGACCTGAGGAGCTTCCTCTCTGCAAAGAGGAAGTCCTGAGGCTCATGCACCCAGGGCCGTGAGAGTGTCTCCCCTCGGGGAGGGCGCCTGGATTTCCTTCACAGAATAGGGTCTCCTCCCTGGCACTACCAGGAGTTCAAACCCCGCCACCACTGGTGTTTCGGGGAGCATCGGTCTCCAACGAAATGTTGGGTGTTCGGTCATCTTCTGCCACAGTTCAGGATTCCGAACATCTAACATCCAGCCGAAGTGTCAAAACTTGTGCCCCTTTCGGAGAAGCTGGCAGCATGAAAACTACTGCCAGGCGTATCTCCTTGGGTACAAAGGACTGTTTCCACTTCTGTGAAACCGGAATTAGTACATCTGCTGGCCCAGGAATTACAGACTCTGTTGGGCAGCCATAGAACATGTTCCCCTCCTAGACAGAGAGTCGGGCTACAACAGTCTGTATTTCTTGGTTCACAAGAGAGATGGGGGGTTGCGTCTGATTTTAGATCTTTGCGGCATGAACCGCTATCTCAGGAAATTCAGATTTAAAATGTTGACTGTCAAAATGATTGTTTCTCAAATCCAACTGGAGGATTGGTTTGTGATAATCGACCTCAAGGGTGCATATTTCCATATAGAACAATTGCCACAACACAGGAAGTTCCTGAGGTTCGCTTTTGGGGACAAAGCTTACCAGTATCAAGTTCTTCCATTTGGCCTAGCTCTGTCAACCTGCACATACACATACAGACCAAAAGTTTGGACACACCTTCTCATACAAAGAGGTTGAATTTGTATTATGGCAAGAAAAAATCAGCAAAGTGAAGAAAAAAACGAGTGGCCATCATTACTTTAAGAAATGAAGGTCAGTCAGTCCAAAAAATTGAGAAAACTTTGAAAGTGTCCCCAAGTGCAGTCACCAAAACTATCAATGACTACAAATAAACTGTCTCACATGCGGACCGCCCCAGGAAAGGAAGACCAAGAGTCACCTTTGCTGCAGGGAGGATAAGTTCATCCGAGTCACCAGCCTCAGAAATCGCAGGTTAACAGCAGCTCAGGTCAGAGACCAGGTTAATACCACACAGAGTTCTAGCAGCAGACACATCTCTAGAAGAACTGTTAAGAGGAGACTGTGTGAATCAGGCCTTCATGGTAGAATATCGGCTAGGAAACCACTGCTAAGGACAGGCAGACGCAGAAGAGACTTGTTTGGGCTAAAGAACACAATTAAAAAAACTCTTTGAATGGGAAAGTGTGTCCAAACTTTTGGTCTGTACTGTATACAAAATGCATGGATACAGTCCTGGCTCCTTTATGACTCCAGGGCATCCGTACTTTGAAGTACATAGACGACTGGATGATTCTGGCTCAGTCTCAGGAGTTAGCACTTCAACATCAAAATGTCATCCTAGCTCATCTCCATTCTTTAGGATTGAGACTCAACGCCATGAATAGCATTCTCTTTCCTGTTCAGAGGACAACATATTTGGGTGTCACATGGGATTCGGTCACAATGCATGCACAGCTGTCTCCTGCTCGTGTCGAATCAATTCTCAACACCCTAAAGGAAATCAAGCTAGGCCAGAAGGTGACTGTTCATCATATTCAGAGATCTTTAGGCCTCAAGCCAGGCGCATCCACGGTGATGATACCTTTGGGCCTCTGCACATGAGAGCATTTCAGTTGTGGCTAAGAGCCAGGGGATTTCACTCAAGGGCCAATCCCCAGAAGCTAATAAGGGTTACATGCCGGGGGCTTCATTCCCTTTCTATGTGGTTCAGACCCCGGTTTCTGACTTTCACAAGATGCTAACGCTTCATGGGCTGGGGTGCAGTCTTAGATGGCCGTCCAGCACAAGGGAGCTGGAGAGGCACACCAATCGCATGGCACACCAATTGCCTCGAAATGATGGCTCTGTTTCTGGCCCTGAAACACTTCCTCCAGCAGTTGAGAGGCTACCATGTCCTAGTGCGGGTGGACAACACTGCGGTAGTCTCGTACATAAATTGCCAGGGTGGACTGCGCTCGCACCGCTTGAACAAGCTAGCGCACCAGGTTCTGCTTTGGGCACAGGACCCAGTTCCTGTCCCTCAGGGCGATTTACATTCCACGGCATATGAATGTACGAGCGGACTTGCTATCCAGACAAGCTGTGGGAATGGAAACTCCACCCCGAAGTAGTCAGTCAAATCTGGGAAAGATTTTATGTAGCAGAGGTGGACCTCTTTGCCTCGCAAGAGGCAGCACAATGTTGCCTTTACTGCTCTCTGACTCCTCCAGCTCCCCTGGGTCTGGACGCCATGGCTCACACCACTGCATGAAAAGAGGTGTATCTGTACTAGGAAACTCCCGTATACACCACTGATTTTCGGAAGTATCTACAAGTACCACTGACCGTATACATCAAATTCCACCAAGCTAGGATACTTCCGGATTGATACCAATTTGGATGTATCTTGCTGAGGAATCCTTCCATGGTACAGACATTTGTTGCCATGGCAAATAATCCACTCAAGGATTTTGTCAGGAGACCTTCACACCTCAAGCTCCATTTGCATTTTACACCTTTGCACAACTCTGCTCTTCTCTATTGGTTTATTTATCTCTGCTTTGACTGGTTGTTTTTAAAACACTCCCAAAACCCTGTCATCTATTGGGACATTACCCAGCTCATTTTTACTCAACCCAACCCAAGCCCTCATAACTTAGTGACTTGATTGGTTATTGAGCAGGTATGTAGATACCCCACCCCCCCCATCAGTACTATACATCCTCCACATCATTTTAAAAATGACAATAGAATTGATTTATTAAAATCAATAAGATTTTTTTTCATTAAAATCAAATCAAACACTAATAAATGTCCAAAGCAAAGTAAGAATAAGGGGTAAAAAACAAAATATGGAAAAAAATGAACAAATGTGAATTTATGAAGGTGCAATTAAATTGAAAGCAATACTAAAACAAACATGCACCAGTGCTTGTTAAATGTACAAAATAAATGTCCTTATAGCTCGGTCCCATTAGATATTACACGCTGACGGCATGGCACACAATGGCATCCTCCTCATCAGACATCAACTCCAGCATTGCAGTCTGACACAGTTCTCTCTCTGCATCTGTGTGAACGACCATACACCTGGACACCAGCAACTGCAAAACACACCATACGTTAATCCCTAAAAGCACTGAGATGTACCAAACTTAATACATACAGTAGATGATGTACACTTACTCATCTTTGTTGGTTTTTAGCCCCTGTCTTAATGGAATCTCTTAGCTGAGACATTCCTGGCCGAGACAAAGAGTATTTTCTCTGAAATATTTCCTCTGTAACATGCTGGATAAAAAAAAAATAATAATTAAAAAATCAGATAAGTGACAGAAACAATTCAAATTATCAGAGGGACAAAAATTAAGGGACATGAAAATAAATACAATAACAATTTCTGATTACCCTTTATACACTCTGGTCTGCATCTGCAAAAGTCATCTTTAATTCCTCCAGCAGATATGTCATCACTGCCTGATTATGAAGTGAACTTATTCTGTGTGAAATGAGAGTAGTGCCATTAATTACATTTAAAATGATTATGTAAAACCCCATACATAGCAGATAAAGAAACAACATTCTTACGCAATTTGTGGATCGTATTTATGTGGGTTGTTTTCTGAATAATGGAGACTCCTTCCTGTAATGTTGAATTAAAAACGCTTTAATACATACATTTTTAAACAACATCGTATAATTCTGACGTGACAAACTGTTAAATAAGCTGGACACCTACAACAATGCAAGTAACAAAACGTAGATGTGTAGCTAAGTGCTTAGGCTAACTTAGCAAGATATAAAATACTACTATATTGTCAGCTAACATGAAGGTCAACTTACCGCAATGCCAACGTTATGCGAGCTCTTGGCTCTTCTATTCACATGGCTTGACTCTTCCTGTGGTCTTCTCTCATCATACTTGCGCTCAAATGCATCAAGACACTGGATAGCTTATTTGAGAAGAGCAGTGTGTGTAGCTTGCTTCTCCTTCAAACTCTCAAGTTGAAGAGACAAAGGCACACCATGACCAATCCCCCCACCCGGCTATGATAAGAAGAACAGCACCTCTTTCTGCTAGTCATTAACATACAAAAGGGCCTTTACACCTCACAGATCACCTCTCACTGCTAGCTGTGAGGACTCCTAGAAACTTTCACAGATACCCGTATACATCCACATACATGAGGTATCTGGTCGTTTCACAAAATTTCCTTTTGCATTCTCCCTTTCCAAGCACTCTGCCTCATACATATGGCAAACTTAAAGTTTAGCGGGATTTCCCATACCATATTTATCCAGAAACAGCTCTTTTCATGCAGTGCACGTGGCCCAGACTACGCCTTTATGCGTTGCTCCAAGGAGTCCTGGCGAGGGTCTGTCAAAAAGTTTGTTCCTCTTATTGATAACGCCCCAGACCAGAGTGTGGTTCTCGGATCTAATATCTCTCCTCGACGGGTCACGCTGGGTGATTCCAGTGAGGAGGGATCTTCTGTCTCAGGTGCAGGGGACAATATTTCATCCCTGGCACGACATCTGGAACCTTCATGTCTGGTCCCTGAAGGGGACCAACTAAGAGATGCTGATCTTCCAGCCATCGCAATTGAAACTATTCTAAGTCCCAGGGCTCCCTCCACTAGAAGAACTTATGCCCTCAAATTGAGTGTATTTAAAAGTTGGTGCATGGCAAGACATAGCCCCAGTCCACTGCCAGATTGATTGATAGCCTGTCATGTTCTGACCGATGGGGTTTCTGTGGGAAAGCACCATTTAGTTGACCGTTTTATTTGTGGAGCTAACGGTAGAGGCCGGCCACTAGTCCCTTTGTGGGACCTGCCTATTGTGCTTGAAGGCCTGGTTGACGCCCCATTCGAACCACTAGAGTCAGCGCCTGTCAGGCTTCTCTCTTAAGATGGTTTTTCTTATGGCTATTACTTCTTTGAAGAGGATTGGAGATCTGCAGGCTCTGTCAGTCTCCCCATCCTTCCCATACTTTGCCCCTGAGCTGGTCAAAGGAGGGGTGGGGGGTGGGGGGGGGGGGGTTGCGGCAATGTTACTCCGGGTTCACGGGTCCTTGAATTTTTCTCACTATTCTTCCAGAACGCATTTGTGGGCCTTGCTTTGTGCACAAAAAAAAAAAAAAAAACACCACATCAATTTCAGCATGACTGCTCACCAGATTGTTCCTGATAAGCAAGCTGACGGCGTCTGTGGCAAAAAAAAAAACTGCTGAGATGCTAATAGGAAGAAACCTTGTGAGGAACCGGACTCAACAGGGAACCCATCATCATTTTATGACAATGCAGAAAAACGTGAAATTCCAGCAGATCCACATACTTTGTCTTGTCACTATAAATGTTGTTGGTCTTTCACCTGCTACCAACAAGGGGTCGCCACAGCAGACCATTCGATCTGCAGAACAATTTGGCACAGGTTTTATGTCGGGTGCCCTTCCTGATGTAACCCATCCATGGGAGGCTTCCAGTGGCTGGGGTTTGGGCATTGGCTGGCTTTGCTTGGAACTGTGTGTTATCAACATAGCATGAAAATTAATAACCATGCTTGTAAATTATGTTGCCCAGAGGAAACATATAAAGATAAAACAACAGTGGGCCTAAAACCCTTTGTCACACCAAACCTCACTTTAGTACACCTAGTATAGTCACCATTTACATCTAGATTTACTTTTAGAGATAACCCATCCACCTGCGGCTTACTCAAATTCCTGTTTTTTTTGCAAGGCAAAGTATTCTACGTCATATTATCTTATTTTCATAGATAGAAGATACTGTAGATAGGGCATATTTTCCTGATGCAAATAAGCTGGAAGGGCTACAAGCCCAAATTACTTCCCTAAAAGCATCCCTACATAATACATAAAATCTGCCTCTGCCTAAGCCATGCAACAAATTAAAGCCTTAAACAAAGGGTTTCACAGGAGGTCAAACAATGCCACCCTTTATATCCAGGGGCAAAACTCACTATAATGACTATAAAAGACTCGACTATATTTTTCTTCTTGATAATTGGTCACAACTTGTGACCATTGTATTGGCTTTCCCTATGACAGCAATCTGTCAGAATATCAAATTTAACCCATAGATGGCCATGCCAAAATGAAGGCCAAGATCACCCAAACTGGTGCTATGTTTCTCTCAGCCTTACATTTCCAAAGATGTTTATGGAACTAACCCTGGAATTTCTACTTTAGCATTAGCAGTCCCAGATCTAGACCCAAACACTGAATTACCCTTACTGGTAGGAAACATTCATTTGTTGTGTCAGCCATAGGATCATTCTAAAGTGCTATTATGTCTTTAAATCTAAGCAGTGTTCTTCCAAGTTAATTATGTAGATTAGAAATGAAGTTAAGCATGCCATGACACTTTTCTTAACTGCATCATTGTAGAGCTTCACACTCCTATGAAGAGTTGGAATTATGACAAATCAAATCAGTGTCCTGTTATTCTTCGCAAATTGTAGAGTTTTGGAAAACGAGAAGTAAAGAAGATTATTGCAAGACAAAATAACCGGCCAGTACAACACACAAAGCATTTTTCAACAATTAACAGAGCAATGTGTGGATAGTCTTAACTTGCAGGAATTATTGTTGTTCTTATTGTAAGTCACCTCATAGGTTTATATATATATTACATTTTGTGTGTACGTTGAAGTAACACAAAACTAGGCTTTTACATGTTTACCAACTATTACAGCAATATGGCTTAAAACTCTTCCTAGCCAAACCAAATGTTTTTCCTTCTAAAACTCATTACTGTATTATTTAGGGCAAATGTTTCCACAAAAGTGGTAAACACCAAACCTGAAAATATAAATGCTCCCTGTACCTGGTCAAGGCCTCAAAGCCTTTAAGAAATTATAGCTTTTCTAGGCTTTGCATGATAACAGTTGCAAGGGAAAGTATGTGAATCCTTTGGGATTACTTGGAGTTTTGCATGAATTGATTATAAAATGTGCTCTGAACTTTATCTAAGTCACAACAATAGAAAAACACAGTCTGCTTAAAATAATATTACACAAACATTATGTTTTCATATTTTTATTGAACATTCACAGCGCAGGGTGGAAAAGGTATGTGAACCTTTGGACTTAACTGGTCAACCCTCCTTTGGCAGCAATAACCTTAACCAAACATTTCCTGTAGTTGCAGATCAGGCCTGCACAATGATCTGGAGTAATTTTGAACCACTCCTCTTCACAAAACTGTTTCAGTGTAGCAATATTATTGAAATGTCTGGTGTGAATCACTCCCTGGTCATGCCACAGCATTTCAATCGGGTTGAGGTCAGGACTGGGCTACACCAGAAGGTGTATTTTGTTCTGTTGACGCCATTCTTTTGTTGAATTACTTGTATGCTTTGGGTCATTGTCCTGTTGTATCACCCATCCTCGGTGGAGCTTCAGTTGGTGGACAGATGGTCTTATGTTTTCCTGCAAAATGCGTTGATAACGTATGGAATTTATTTTTCCATCAATGACAACAATCCGTCAAGGCCCTGAGGCAGCAAAGCAGCCCCAAACCATGATGCTCCCTCCCCCATGTTTTACAGTGGGGGTGAGGTTTTGATGTTGGTGTGCTGTGCCTTTTTTAATCCACACATAGTGTTGTGTGAATTTTCCAAACGACTCAATTTTGGTTTCATCTATCCACAGAATATTTTGCCAGTAGTGCTGTGTTTTTTTTTGGACAGTAAGGGCTTCCTCCGTGGTGTCCTCCCATGTACTCCATTCTTGTTTAATCTTTCCTTTATTGTACAGATGTAGCAACTCAAAACAGCCAGGGTCGGGCAACTGGCGTGTGAATGGCTTATGGCTGGCCAATCACGTGATTTTAACCCTCCTCCCCCCCGCCGGACTGACGCTAGCAAACTGCAATATGGCGATGAAGATGACAGTTTAATGGACTTCTTATTCAGGGTAAGTGGTGGCTTTTTTATATAAAATTTGGGTGTTAGTTTAGTTCCCAGTTTAATAATTATTTTTAATTGGCCGATTTGAAAATCACTGTCAGCGCCTGCAACAGTCAGATGTAACTTTAGGTAACTTAATCATCTGTTTACCAAGTCTGGAGTAACACCTTACTGTCAGTGTCACAAAACTCACAACGTCACTATGGCTAAAGCGTCTGAAATACTATTAACTTCGGCTGCACTACCCGAGAAATTGATTAATATAGTTTTGTGAGCTCAGTGTATTTTTATAAGAAGAGTGTTTGTGTCCTCTGAAAATTACTGAGAGAATCTGACTGAGTGTTCTCTGTATTTAGATAAATTCAGCATTTTTTGGCTGGGGGTTGGTGGTGGAGTGAGAGTTAATCTGCAGTTGGGATTAGGTGTACCGGAGCTAGCAAGCTAAACTCTCATAACCATGTTTGTCTTATTATGACGTTATATTCCTGTCACAATTCTGAGCGCGTGGTTTGACATTTTGAGAGCAGACAAAGTACTCTATGCGCGTGCAGTGCCTACACTGCGCGGTCAACAGCTCAATTCTGCGCGTGCAGTGTCTCCCTTGCTCGCTCAACATGTTCTCAGCACACGCGCGACTTCTCGATTCTGTGCGCGCTCGACTCTGCCTGTGCGCTTTCGTCAAAGTGGGACGAAACCGCGGGACCCGATTGAGGCGCCCTGGGCGGACCAAATATCTGTGCGGCCCAACGGACAGCGCAGAGATGATCTGGTTTATTTGTGCAGCCTGCTCGAATCACAATCCTGCGCGACCCACTGGACTCTGATAGAAATAGACCCCGTCCACCATAACTTTACATTTACCCACAATTTCCCGCTGCCATGCCTGGTTTGTATTTGCAACTATTAACGACATACGGGGGTTTGACAATGAAACTGAAACACTGGCCAGTTTAGTGTTTCATGGCTAAATTTGCCCAGCCTGGTGGCCAATCTTCATTGATTGCACATTCCACCAGTAAGAGCGGAGTGTGAAGGTTTCATTAACAGAGTAATAGACAAATTGTTGGTGCGCGTCTTGCTGGCGAATCTGTGACCAAGACAGCACGTATTTGTGATGTATCAAGAATCTCTGTGTTTTGGGGATCTTTCGACTCGCCGGCGCACAAATGCGTTTGTGTTAAAGCCAAATGATAAATCCAGGAGCAGACACACACACACACACACACACACAGACACACACACCACTCCATTAACAAACACAGCTACAGTCTACAGTACAAACGTAGTGAGTGCGGATTGAAAGATTTCCCACTGTGTCTCCTCATTGTTTTTCACTATCATTCTTAGTATGTTATGAAGTCCGGTGATTAAAATGGTGTGTGTGTGTGTGTAACCCCCCAGCCTACGCGAAGAATACCTCATTTACAAGACAAAAGACTGTCATAGGTGTGAATGCACGTCTCTGCTTTCCTCTGCAGTGTGTGTGTGTGTTCGTGCTTTAGGTTGTTTGGAGTGCTTTCCTAAATTCAATCTGACTGAATCCGTATAAACAAAAAATCATGTTTGAGAAAACGACACATTCTGTATCTGCAAAGTTGAGCTTGGAAGTGAAACTCTGGGTCACTGATCACTCAGGGTCACTCTGATTCATGCATATTTCCTCACACATTTCATTCTCATTTATTTAATTGTCTTTTAATTCGCTACAGCTGCTTTGCGATAGTAACCGCTGTTAAAAGCGATATATAAATAAATCCGATATTACTAAACAAATACTGGAGCCTGTGCAAGGTGTGTGTGTGAGAGAGAGATCTCCTATACGACGTGTGCGTTATGTGATTAATACAACTGATCAGTTTCTGTAACATGCGGTGTAAGACCACAGGAGCGTTACAGGACATTAATAAAACTGAGCTATATTATATTTGTTTTTTGTATATATTTACATGTTCAAACAAAACGTGATTTTCAGAGTATATAATTTGTTGTATCATCTGATTACAGCATTGGCTGATTTTGTGATTGAGACCCAGGGGTTACATAGAAATATTTTTTATTAGTAGTAGTAAGCCAGGCTTTACTAACCTAGGACAAATCACGATATAAGCCCTCTCTCCCTCGCACACAAACAGCACATGAAATCGCGTAAAACAAAATGAAACTAGGGCAAAAAATAGGTGTACTGTAGACATTGGCTGATTTAGTGATGGTTGAGACCCATGGGTTTAATTTACATTACAACTATTATTATTATTATTATTATTATTATTACTAGCAGTAGTAGTAATCCACAATATAAGCTCTCTCCCTCTCACACACAGCACATGAAACTGGGTAAAACCAAATTAAACTGGATCGCCTTGCAGTACAGAAGTTGTGGGTTCGCTGACTGTGAATGTGCGCCTCTTTGTCCACAGGTGTGAAGTTGCATCATGTTACTATGCGTCGCTATACTGTACATTGTAACACACTATGTTCAAGAAAAAAAAAACACTCTTAATTACTCATGACCTCTCATAAGAGTGAAATTACTATAGCCCATACTTAGCTGAGTTATTTATTTATGTAAAACATTCTGGTGCAGCATTAAAATACATTTCGGCTGACATTCGAATGTTTTTATATTATTATTTTGAAAGTATATGAGAGTGGCAGTGGCAGTGGCCCGATGTCTTATGCATGAAAGGTCTGAGCATTAAAGCATCGTTAGGGACCGGTACTCTGTACTGTATACTGTATATCTCCAAAATGACACGCTTGATTTAATCATAAAAATGTGTGGACAATGCAAGAACTGCAGTTAACTGAATCAGTCACTGCACCACCTGGCGGAAATATACAGCATTGCAACCATCTTATTAGAACAACGCAAAGGGGCGTTTATGGGGCGTGGCTTCGTTCACTGCGTCATCGCGGGGGATCACGTTCCATTCACGGACACTTCAAGGAATTCTAACGGATAGTTAAAGGTCCCTTCACGGACCAGCCGGCTGTTTGAAACTGCTTCATCTGTAGATGTGTCATCAAAAATGTTAGCATGTACCAGAGATTTCTGTAAGTCTTCAGCTGATGCTATAGGATTCTACTTTACCTCATTGAGCATTCTGCGCTGTGCTCTTGCAGTCATCTTTACGGGATGACCATGCCTAGAGAGAGACTGTAGACAGTCTGTCTCATCATGGACACTTCAACATCAAGGCTTTTGGAGATACTGTTGTAACCCTTTCCAGCTTCATGCAACTCAACAATTCTTGATCATAGGTTATCTGAGAGCTCTTTTCTGCGAGGCATGGTTCATATTAGACAGTGCTTCTGGAAAACATTAAACCCAAAACTGCTGTGTGTGTTTTAAAAGGAAGAACAGCTTTCAGTAACACATCACACTGATTGGACTCAAGGTTGGCTCATAAAAACATATGATGTTTGTGTAGTATTATTTTAAGCAGACTGTGTTTTTCTATTGTCGTGACTTAGATGAAGTTCAGAGCACACTTTATGACCAATTCGTGCAAAACTCCACATAATCCCAAAGGGTTCACATACTTTTTCTTGTAACTGTAATAGGTGGTAGATTGTGGACCTTCCCAGTGATCTTTCCAGAGGCCATGCAGCCACGGTATTAAATAACACCTTGCTTTGGGGTTTACTTTAAACTCAAAGAACCCTTTGGCAGTAGGTGGACATGTGCTTGCCAATAAGCACTTCTACACTGGTACTTCTGTATGTTCTCCATACAGATGCAAGTACATCTGGATTAGGGGCTGTGCAAAGAACAGAATGGTGTGATTTGAGTTATCAGATATGTTAGGTTGAAAGCAATATACGTATATAGGCCACAAGCTAGAATTTATAGACTTGGAATGGTACACTATGTGGAATTTTTAAGGTTACCTCTAAGGAAACATGTTCACTATGATAAAGGACAACAAATGATGGAAATACTTTCTGATGTCTTTTTGCCAGTTATCACTGGATACTTGCACTTTTTCAAGTATCCTGCTGAAAGAAGCAGCCAAGATGCAGAAAGCCATTGCAGATGACCTTGCAGGTGACACTCTGTACAAATGTTACTCAACCAATTGGACTCCTACTTGTCACGGCTTGTGCCTATGATAGGCACCCCTTCTGCAGGTACGCAAAGGGACGGGGCAGCCTATTCGGGCCTGTGAGCGGGGTGATGTGACACGCCCCAGAGACTTTAAAAAGGAGAGCAGCTTCACATTCCCGCTGCCGAAGAGGGAAAGGTCGCAGAGAGGACTGCGTTAGGGCCCCTGATCCCAGCCGGGAAAGCCGCCCAGCCGACGATCATCCAGGAGAGACTCCCACCTGTGGCCGCGCCCAGAGAGAGCTGAGAGGGGCTGGTCTTAGCTCGTGTCAGCGGGAGAGGTCGTCTCCGGTAACTGCAGGGGTGCTCCCAGTTGGTGAAGAGGGCTTTAATGTCAAATGCAGCAGCCTTTTCCTCTTCAGCAGAGGAACAGGCTGAACTCCAGGGCCCGTATTACAAAGCTTCTTAAGCCTAAAAGTTGCTCCTAGTGACGAAATTCTAAGAAAAATCTAAGAAAAATTCCTAAATCACTTTTAGTCTAGGACTCCTAGCTAGGACTTTTTAAGCTAAGATAGGAGCTCTCTGAGAGAATTCTAAAAAGCTTTGTGAATACGGGCCCAGGCCCCTTGCTCACTCCTAAAGGCTCACTTGGATTGAGGCCTCCCCTTCATACACTTGCTGAGTGGGCAAAAAACGATTTAGGCACATGCCGTCTTGTTCCAGTCATGACAAATGTTATAAGTTTTCCTTTGTTACTAACAATAGCTTGTGGATTCATTGAGTTGCTTCTTCAGAGCTTATTTGTTTATCTTTGTTTTACTAATTATAGTACAATACATTTTTTTATTCTTTCTTCTTTACATTAGCATGGAAGTCAGGGGTTGGCATACTTGGGGTCTTGTTAAAAAATAGTTTAGAGGTGTGGACTAGAGCTACTTTGACTGATAAACATCGAAACTTTTTGAGTTTGCTTTACATGAGATACGGTTATGTGAGTCATGCCTAGCCAAAAAGAGCTTTCAGAGGATCTACTGTATGATAAGAATTGGTGATTTACATTAAGCTGGAAAGAGTTACAAAGTGATTTCAAAGACTTTAGAAATTTACCAGTCTATTAAAAAGTGGGTGCAATTAGTCAAAATGACCCAAAGAGCACAACAAAGACTCATCAATGAGGTATAGAAACAACCCAGAGTGACAACCAAATATTTGAAGGCAACATAGGAACTGGCCGAAATCTGTGTCCATGAGTCTATAGTACATAAAACATTGAACAAACAGGGTGTCCATGGCAGGACACTACAAAGCAAATCACTGCTTACATTGACAACCCACAGTGGTATTGCTAAAATGTTTTGTGGACTGAAACCTAAAGAACTATTTGGAGAGCACAAGCAGCACTACATCTGGTGTAAAATGGGCAGTAAATATCATCAAGAACACATACCGAAGTATGGTGGAGGAAACATCATGATTTTGGCCTGCTTTGCTGCATCAGGGCCTAGCCAGTTTGCAGTCATTGGATGAATGATAAAGATGAATTATCAAAAAATTCTTTAGGATAATGTGAGAATGTCTGTATGGAAACTGACTGAAACTCTGTAGAAGTTGGGTGATGCAACATGACAATGACACAAAACACCAGGGCACGTATTCACAAAGCTTCTTCAAATTCTTTCAGAGAGCTTCTATCTTAGCTTTAAAAGTCCTAGCTGGGAGTCCAAAAGTGATGTAGAAAACTTTTTAGAGCAACTCTGAGTAAGGAAAGTAAGTAAAACTTTTATCTTAGTGAGGAGGTGTGGTCGGCCCCGTTGCTAGGGATGATGCAGTAATTCAAGGACTGTGATTGGTTAATAAAAAATAACCTCTCACCTCTGCAAAGGTTTTGAAATGCGCTCTTTGTGAAAACAGACTATATGATAATAGAACCAACAGTGAAATCATAATTTTTGTATATGAAGAAATTGTATAATCAGGCTACTTTATGCAAAGTTTCTAGGCTAAATGTCTTAAAGATAATTAAACAGCTAAATGTTGAGAATGTGTCAACTTTTGAAGCAGCCGATTCCCACACAGTAGTTACTATATTTATTTAAGTTCTCACATTTATTTACCGTACTGATTTTATTACTAGTAATCCATTTTAGATTGATGAGAGCAAAATATCTCAGCTTTTACAATTTACATGATTGCGGGACAGCCTGTTTAATTTCAATCCAAGAGAGATGGAAGAATGTAAAACAACAAGAAAACCAAATTGGTCAGAAAAGCAATGTTTACTTTTAGCTTTATGTTCAGTGTTTGGAGAATATTTCTTCCTTCCGCCATTTTGTCCTCTCTACTATTAACAAATTTTACCTTAGGAGCTGTTTTTAGGGCTAAGATGTTTTGTGAATCATTTTTATCTTTACTAAGATTTAATCCTAAATTTAAGGAAGAAATTCTAAGAAAATGCCCTAATTCTGAGATTTTTCTTAGAATTTCGTCACTAGGAACAACTTTTAGGCTTAAGAAGCTTTGTGAATACGGGCCCTGATCCACAGCTACAGAAAATGACATACTTCTTCATTATAGTTTATTTTAATGTGTTCTTCAAACTTTGCGTTTATAAAAAAATGCAGATATTACAGCCTGGCTGACATTCTTGCTGTCAATTTTTTAAAAACAATGGGGTGATATTTCACCCTATGCTTTGCGATTTATGATATATGTCATACATTTTCTATAAGGGAGAAGTGGATCTAGCGATTATTCTGAGGACTTTCGAAAAGGATCACCTTTTGACCTTGTGTCTTACTTGTGTTAGGAGGGAAAAAAAGCTTCTGGAAATATAGTAAGATCTTTGACTCGGGCAACACCACAGACACTTAGATAAGAGACGAGGTCTTGCAGGAAAAAGTTTTATTTGGCATCGCCCTTCTTACATGCACTCTTCCTGCTTAGGCAGATGGATCAGCAGTGTCCAAGCCATCCGCCTTTGCACTATGAGCTTGGACAGGTGATTTGGCTGAGTTCAGTCCTTCCGCCTTTGTGCCATGAGATCGAACATGTGAATTAGTGGTGTTCATTCGATCTGCCCTTATGCAGTGAGCTCTGTCAAGTGAGTTGGCTAATTCTGCATGCCTTGTAGATCATCACATTTTTGCTAAATAATTTGAAACAGTTGACATGGCGCCTCTCAGTCCACTTGCCTTTATACAACGAGCTCTAACAGGTGACACGCCGGCACTCTGTGTTCTCACCTTTATCCACCGAGGTCAAATAGACCAATGGACCTTAGACAGTTGAAAGGGCAGTACTGCATGCTCAGACTGGTGCAACGAATGCATAGCATGCTCAGACTAGCATGATGCTCAAGCTTTTTTGAGGTCATTAACTCAAGGATACATTTACTTTTTCGACTAGCAGCAAGTTCTTATGGTTGTTCTCAAGAAAGATATGAAGGATCAGAATTGTTTTTTGTGTTATGTTAGTCACATTATATTTGTCAGTACTCTTGACTTCTTGACAGTGGATGAAGATCAGGGCTCGTATTCACAAAGCTTCTTAGAATTCTCTCAGAAAGCTCCTATCTTAACCTAAAAAGTCCTAGCTAGGATTATGACTGAAAGTGATTTAGAAAGCCTCTTAGAGCAACTCTGAGCTAGGAAAGTACAAAAACTTTTATCTTGGTGAGGGGGTGTGGTTGACGCCGTTGCTAGGTATGATGCAGCAATTCATGGACTGCGATTGGTTGATAAAAAATAACCTCTGACCTCTGCAAAGGTCTTGAAATGCGTTCTTTGTGAAAATAGAATACAGTGAATTCATAATGTTTGTATATAATGAAATTGTATAATCTTGACTACAGGCTACTTTATGCAAATTTTCTGTTATAGACTAAATGTTAAAAATGTGTCTACTTTTGAAGTAACCAATTTCCATACAGTACAGTAGTTATTATAAGTTCTCACATTTATTTACCAAACTGATTTTATTACTTCATTTCAGATTGATTGGAGCAAAATGGCTCAGCGTTTACCAGTTTACATGATTACAGGACAGTCTATTTAAGTTGCACTTTTGGATGGTACTGTATGTAGCCAACAATCCAAGAGAGGTGGAAGGAAGTAGTCAAGTCAAGTCAAGTCAAGTCAATTTTATTTATATAGCACTTTTAACAATTGACATTGTCGCAAAGCAGCTTTACACAATAAAAAGAAGTACATTTGTATGCAATGTGTATGAATCAAAATGATAAGATTGTCCCTGATGAGCAAGCCGAGGGCGACGGTGGCAAGGAAAAACTCCCTGAGATGGTAATAGGAAGAAACCTTGAGAGGAACCAGACTCAACAGGGAACCCATCCTCATCTGGGTGATAACGGATCGCAGGGATTGATCAGCATAATAATGTGTAAGACTGGAAGTTCAGTATAAAGTAAAACAACCATAAACCCAAACTGGACAGAAGAGCAGTGTTTACTTTTAGCTTTACGTTCAGTGTTTGGAGAATATTAGCGACAGATGGTGAGGCTAGAAGTCTTATGGCTGATGGTGCAGGGGCCTGGGATGGGCCTGCATACATGAATGGCGCATATGAAGGAATACCATGATCTCAAGCAAGTCTTCAACACTACCCGAGCCATGTCACTTCCTCCTCATCGACCCTATGATTGCCTACAGACCTGCTCGGCATCTCTCCCCATAAGGGTCGGCTCTACTCATTAGCACGTCAAGAAAAGGAGGCCATTGTCATGTGCCCTCGCACCCCGACCGCCACTAGGACCCGGAAGTAATACGGTCACGAGTCAGGAAGCATAAAAGGAATCAAGATGGCGCTTCACATCGCTCAATCATTGAGTTCGCCCATTTCGTTTCCTAGTCATCGCCGGATTATCTGTGAGTACTCACCGATTCGGGTTGTCTTTCTGGTTGAGAGTGTGTTGCTAGAACACAGGTTTATTTGTGTAGATCCTTGCTCTCCGTGTAAGAGAGTTCTTAAAATAACTTGCGTGGTTATCCTGCCTGTGCGCACTACTTCCGCATTTGGGTTTACCGTCCACGCTACAAGGGCAAACTGCTAAGTCTTCTGGTCCACCTCCGGTAACCCGTGACAGAATGACTGAGCCATCCGCAGTGAACTCAGCAAATTACACGCACCTCTGTGATGTGGTTAATCGGCAGGCCAAGCTGATCGAGCAGCTTCGCGGTGAGGTCGCGACCTTCCATAGAAGCGTCCAAGAAATCTCGGCACTATGCCGCAAGGTGGCGGAGCTGCAGCAGGAGAATGTGGCGCTCCGGGAGGCGGCCGCTCAGCTGGCTAGCCCTCTGCCCGTTGCAGCAGCTGCCGTGCCGCCCCTCGCCCCCCTCCTTCTTTCGTTTTTTTGGCTTTACCGGATAAGTGGGATGGCACGGACAGGAAATGTAGTGTTTTTCTAACCGCACTGGATCTTGTGTTTGAGTTCAATGCCAACAGGTACTCCACAGAGTGGTTGCGCATTGCCCTCCTCGTCTCGTTGTTATCCGGGCAGGCAGCTGAGTGGGCCATGGCGGTTCTTTGCGCAGACTCAGACACAGCCTATTCCTACAGTGAATTCACTCGTCAGCTGAAACTTACATTTGAACATTCTGAGGTGAGATCGACACCAAGCTTTATCATCTGAGGCAGGGCGGGTCGTCCGTGAGCCGCTACACCGCAGACTTCCGAACCCTCACCGTCCAAACGACCTGGTGAGATGCTGCATTCTGGATGGCCTACTACGAGGGGCTGGTGTCCCGCATCAAAGATGAGCTTGCCGGACGGAAGCTGCCGGCAACGCTGGAGTGTTTAATACAACTCGCCCTCCGAATAGACCAACGCCTGCTCTCCCGTCCGCAGCCAGCCCCCCGTACCCTGCCGCCAGCCACACCACCATCGTACCAGACCACGCCTCGCACCCCAACCTTCTTCTCCCACCCTCTGGTTCCCGAAGCTCGCTCCTCTTTCACCACCGCCACGACTGGACCAGTCAGATCTCCACCGCCCGCCGTGGATGACACCGGAGCCGGGGAACCCATGCAATTAAGATGCTTCTTAACCGCTGCAGAACAGGAAGTCCGTTTAAGAGAGGAACTGTGCGCATACTGTGAATCAGTGGCACACCACCGAGCCATCTGCCCTCTGCGCCCTGGAAACATGCAGACCTGGTGAGCGATGAGAGCAACTCACCACATTCCATACACCTCTCCACTACCACGACCAACGTTTCCCGTCTCACAGTTCAAGTACACCTCCAGCTTGGCCATGTTCCGGTTCCGCAGGTAACTTCATTGACTCTTTTTATGCCAAGGAACTGGGGGTGAACGTCGAGACATTATCCCAGCCTGTTCGGATCATCTCTGTAGACGGTCGGCCCCTCTCCTCCAGTCCCATCACTTCCCAGACTCAACCTATCACCGTCACGATCAACAAACATCAGGAACAGATCCGATTCTACCTTACCTCCATCTTCTCTCCTCCCATCATCCTTGGACACCCTTGGCTCATTCAGCATGACCCGCTCATCTCCTGAACACAGAATCGGATCCTTCAATGGGGGCCGGCTTGTTTCCCGAACTTTGCCTAAGGGCTCAGACTGGGACGTGTTCTAGGGAGTCCGAGGCCCCCGACGTCGCCACCAGTGCCATCCCGGCCACCTATCGGGACCTGGCTGAAGTGTTCTGTAAGAGATGCGCCACCCACCTGCCTCCTCATCGCCCCTACGACCTGGCGATCGACCTTCAGCCGGGTTCCATCCCTCCTCGCGGCCATCTCTACTCACTCTCCACCACTGAGATGTAGGCGATGGAGGAATTTGTCTTTAATGCGCTCCGTCAAGGTACCATCGAGCCCTCCTCTTATTTTAAGAGAGTTCTTAAAATAACTTGCGTGGTTATCCTGCCTGTGCGTGCTAACTGCTAAGTCTTCTGGTCCACCTCTGGTAGCCTGTGACAGCCATGAACACGTACATCTCTGAGGCTTTCACCGCATGAATTATCTGCCCATTCCTCCTTCCCCACAGGGTTGGGTTTCTTCTTTGTCAAGAAAAGGATGGGTTCCTTCGTCCCTGCATTGATTATCGAGGGCTTAATGAGATTACTGTCAGGAACCTTTATCCCTTACCACTTATTGTCACTGCATTCGAACTTCTCGAAGGAGCTGACATCTTCACCAAGTCTTACAGAGACTGTTAGAGAACAAATGGTATGTAAAGCCTGAAAAATGCAAGATTCACACAACGTCTACCACATTCCTGGGCTTCATGAAATGAAACCAGCCAAGGTTCAGTCTCCAACTTTTACCCCCCAAACTTTCTTGACCTCCTCCAAGACACATTTTTGTTGGAACAAGGAGGCAGAGGCAGCGTTCACATTGCTCTCAATCACTGTCAATCTTTTGCGTTCATCCTCACTTGCTGACAAAGACAAATACGAGCCATGTATTTTGACTAGGCCATTACCAAACCTTGAGTCTTTTCTTTTTCAGCCATTTTAATGTGGATTTACTGGTGTGCTTTGGATCATTGTGTTGTTGCATGACTTAGTTTTGACCAAGCTTTAGGTGGTCAAAAATATTCTGTTACAGAGTATATTGTACTTTTTAACATTTAACATGCCATGTGAAGCCTGTAGGGTCTCTGTAGAGACTCTTTAGCTATTGGGGTTTTGTGTTTTGTAAAAATAAATAGAAAAAGAAAAATAGAATTTATATAGGAATACATTAAAATAAAATAAAATTCTCGCCGCAAGTCAAATCGTATACATGAGAGAGGGGTATAACAGCAGGCTCACGGATTACATAAATTGTCTGAATAGCGGATTACATTTTTGAAAATATAACTCAATAACTGAGTACCTTAATGGGCAGACCTAATGCATTAGATTACTTGTTACATCAAAAAGTAATCCAAGTACTCTAATGCCTTACTTTGTAAAATGGTACACTCAACACTGAGTATGAATAGTGTGCACATGTTCAATTTAGTGAGTAATGTGTTACATCATGACCCTGATGTGTAAGCAAGAATGTACGGTGTTTGTGAGTTTACACAAAGTGTTAGTTTGTGTTGAAGTTCACCATCCCTTCTTTCGTCTTGGCAATGTTCAGGAAAATGTTGTTCCTCTGACAATAGTTCTCCAGGTTTTTAAATCTCCTTTAGAGGCCTTCTCTTTGTTGTCAGTGATTAGATCCACCACAATGCTGTTATGGATTGTGACAAGAAGAAGTTGCATTTTACTGGTACTAACTGGTCAGTCCAGGTTCTGAAAACTCATCATGGGATGCTGTCTGATCTTGCTGCTTTCCTGGTGTTCACCATGAAATGATCAAAGCATTTCATGTGTTGGTGTCCTTCTTCTGTCTGCTGCCATTAGCACTACTAGCATTGCTAGTGTAGCTAGCGCTGTTAGGGCTGTTAGCTGTAGACACAAACTGAACATAGACAGGTCTCAGAAGAGCTGAGCACCTTCTATGTTCAGTATTTTTATATTCTGTTGTCATCTATAGTTCCTGAGCCTCCTAGAGTAAAAGCCTCCTAGAGCTGGAGCTGTGACTCTAGTTTCCTCCCGTAGTGCTTTACCTACTTCACCACTCTGTCAATGTTGTATGATGCAGTTCCATGTTGTAGTTAGTGGTGTGTGTGTGTGTGTGTGTGTGTGTGTGTGTGTGTGTGTGTGAGAGAGAGAAATTTGTGTATTTGTTTTATCCACCCATGAAATCTGATTTACAGTAGAAACATTCTGAAAGTAGTTTTTGGATCCTATTATTCACTATTATTCATTATTACCTTACTGATAAATCAAACAACTGCTTCCATAAACACGTTGATATCAATGCTGTCCTGGATCATATTTCAGTCTGCATCATGCAGAGCATCCACTGATTGGTCCGTACAGTATGCGATCTCTGTCTGAGCCGAAGCTTCTTGTTTAAGCTTTAAATTTTATTTTGGGTTTAGGACGTTGGTGGCATGGTTCAATTTCCCAAATAGGTGATGAGATTGTGCCTTGGAGCCATTTTTAAATGGGGTGGGGTAGGTTATATGTTGATAAACGTTTGGTGCTGCAAGTCTTAGGCTGGCACTGTTAAAGTCTTAATAACAATGAGCACAGTGTCCCAGTGTTGTGCCTGGTTCTGAGTGACAGCCTCATGCTGTAAAGCAATGTCCATGTCCACCTGAGATATTTTGGAACCATGAAGTAGTGGCTGCCTTTTAATATGAAAGTCATTTTGGAAATAATAAATAAAGAGAAAGAAGAGGAAATCACTTTTCCAGGATCAAAGGAACAAAATGCGACAGTGTCCTTATTTCCTACAGCATAACACGACAATAAATAGTGAGGTTGTGCTCTCCTACTACCAGTACTTTGCAGTGCGGCAAAAGGCAACTGGAACACTTCCTGATGGCTCTAAAAAACAAAACAAAACGAGAGAGAGAGAGAGAGAGAGAGAGAGAGAGAGAGAGAAAGAAAGAAAACTGGTTGTAGCCCAAGCTATGAATTGCTATGGACTATTTGCCCAGTGTCGCAAAAAAAAGAAACACAGGGGCAACCAGCACCACTACTGTTACCACACACACACACACACACACACACACACACACACACACACACACACACACACACACACAAAACAAACAAACAAAAAAAAACAATAACTAACAAACCAAACAGATCAACATTAAATCTGGAAATTATAACACAGAAATAAAGATAACTGACAAAGTAGGAATAACAGAAAATAAGTTGTAGTAAACAAAATAAATTAAGAATCAAGAAATAATACACTGATGGAAAGAAGAAGGAATAAACAAATAAGTTGTACTATAATTAGCAAAACAAAAACCAACAAATAAGCTGCCCTCACAAAAGCAGCACAATTAAGCTATTTAACATTAACCAAAAACAACAGGCAGCTAGGGAGATGTAACAGCCAAAATGAGCAAGCAGGTAGAGATTCCAAAGAAAAGCAAACAGAGCTAATGTCTTGGTGTCAGTCACCGCAGCACACCATCAGAGGCCTCATGGAGTCCAGGCCTTGATGAGTCAGCAATGCTTTGCGGGCACTAGGGAGGTCTATGCAGTATTAGGTTTTTTTTGTTTGCTTGTTTGTTCAATCCAAAAAGTGGACCTGGGGTCCGTTCTTCGTACGTCTCTTGACACATCCGAGATGAATTTACACATCTAAGATGAGATCAATTAATTAATTACGATGTGGCTAACCTGTTGTTGATGATTAGTATAGCTGGATTGAGTTGTCTAGGATTATTGTGCGTTTGTTTAAAAAGGTGATATGCATCGACAATAGAAACACTGATCACAACCCCCTTCGATTGGTTGACAAAATGGCAAAAGAGCACCTCAATTTTTCTCTCAAGCGCAGCAAGAGCTTTTATTAGAGGGTTATGGAGAATTTCAAACTGTAATAAAGACACCGGGAAACACAGCAAATGCTGCAAAAGCCAAGAGAGAGAGCTGGCAAAAAGTAGCGAACAAATTAAATGCGTGAGTGCTGCCCATGTTACATGTTCCTTGAGATGTTATTTTATTTATATATATACACACACACAGTGCCCTCTCCATAATTATTGGCACCCCTGGTTAAGCTGTGTTAAAAGCCTTAAAATAAATTCAGTTTGTATTGCAGAAGCATAATGTCACACTGAAAATTGTAGAAAAATATAACGTAAATATAAACTGATATTTTTTTAGGGGAAATAAAAATCCCTGCCCAACAAATAATTATTTTTCATAGGGTGTCTTGCATTGAAATCTGCTGCAATGACCCGGTTACTGCGTTCACCAGATATCAACAAAATTTCGATCCGCTCATCACGTGTTAACCTCTTCGACATGTCAATGGCTGTGAACAAAGAGAAACTTAAATAAAGAATAAAGTTACGTTAGAACCAAGAACACCTTTGTTTTTCTTGTGAAATTCCCAATAAGTTTGATGTGTCACATGACCCTCTTCCTATTGAAAAAAAAAAGTTGGATCCAAGATAGCCGACTTCCAAATGGTCACCATGGTCACAACTCATCTTCAAAAGTTTGCCCCCTCACATATACTAATGTGCCACAAACAGGACGTTAATATCACCAACCATTCCCATTTTATTAAGTTGTATCCATATAAATGGCAAACCCTGTATATTGTCATGCTGCACCAAAGGATCCTGTCTATCACGCAATACACAAGGAATTTGAAAAACTCTGAGAATAATCCTCGCACCTTCAGTAACCGGTTGCTCTCTCATAAACGGACAAGACATGGCTGCAACAGATTTGAGAAAATTACCTCAACTTATATAGACGCAATCGGGGGATATAATGTCACATATTATTAGACACACACGGCGATTAACACATGAATGATGACCACAGCCACACACACATGTATACATATACTGTATGTATGTTTCAATACATCCATCCATATACACTCACCTAAAGGATTATTAGGAACACCTGTTCAATTTCTCATTAATGCAATTATATAATCATCCAATCACATGGCAGTTGCTTCAATGCATTTAGGGGTGTGGTCCTGGTCAAGACAATTTCCTGAACTCCAAACTGAATGTCAGAATGGGAAAAAAAGGTGATTTAAGCAATTTTGAGCGTGGCATGGTTGTTGGTGCCAGACGGGCCGGTCTGAGTATTTCACAATCTTCTCAGTTACTGGGATTTTCACGCACAACCATTTCTAGGGTTTACAACGAATGGTGTGAAAAAGGACAAACATCCAGTATGCGACAGTCATGTGGGCGAAAAATGCCTTGTTGATGCTAGAGGTCAGAGGAGAATGGGCCGACTGATTCAATCTGATAGAAGAGCAACTTTGACTGAAATAACCACTCGTTAGAACCGAGGTATGCAGCAAAGCATTTGTGAAGCCACAACACACACAACCTTAAGGCGGATGGACTACAACAGCAGAAGACCCCACCGGGTACCACTCATCTCCACCACAAATAGGAAACTGCAACTGATCAAGATGCTATCCTATAAATATGGGCCAACGTTTCTAAAGAATGCTTTCAGCATCTTGTTGAATCAATGCCATGTAGAATTAAGGCAGTTCTGAAGGCGAAATGGGGTCAAACACCGTATTGACCCCATTTCATGTACATTTGCATGTATATACGCAAGATACTTTTCTTTTCCCAGGTGAGTCAGTCCGCATCAGTCATGCTCTTTAGCCAATCATAACCTGCCAGCAGCGCAGCCTAAATCCTGTTTACATGAAATAAACCTGCTTCCGAGCAGGTTTAAGCTTATGGACCTGTTACTATGAAAGCAAGTAGGAGATGCAAGTAGGCATAAACAAATAAGTTGTAATATAATTAGCAAAACAAAAATAAACAAATAAGCTGTGCTCACAGAAGCAACGCAATGAACCCATTTAACATTAACTAACATAAAGCCACAATGAGCAAAAAGGTAGAGAATCCAAAGATGAGCTTTTATAGCAAAAAAGTAGTCAGTGTGCTGATGGTGATCCTACAGAAGTCAACAATGGAGCAAAGATAAAATATGGTCTGGTCTGATGAATCATGCAGCAGTGCATGTATCACTTACCAAACCAGTGGAGGAAGTGTGATGCTTTCGGCAATGTTCTGGGAAACCTTGGGTCCTAGCATTTATGTAGCAGTTACTTTGACACATACAGTCCTGCTTACCATTATTGCCACCCCTGATTAAGATGTGTTCTTAGGCTTCCAATAAATAACATTTTTATTTAAACAATTGTAAGGTTTGACCCTTTGTGCACAGGTGGTACAAGACATGAGGCGAAGTCTTATGGGAAAAAGGGTAATATTATTTGGCCATCTCTCTCTGGGTGCGGCCACAGGGAGTCTCTCCTGGCTTTCTCAACTGGGATCAGGGGCCTTAATGCAGTCCTCCTAGCGGCCTTTTCCTTTTCAGTGGTGGGGATGTGAAGGCGGGCTCTACGCGGAAGTGAAGGTGTAGCTTAAGCAGTTCTTTTTCATGCTGTCCTTTCACAGAGATCAAAAGCCGGCATTCCGGGCTCCTCTTTAAAGTCTCTGGGGTATGTAACAAAGGCTTTTCCTTGCATGCCTCCAAAATAGCTTGTTTGCATGTATATAGCATCTTGGAGACTTTGGGACTCCAAGACGCCACTATTTTATGCTGTTATCTGACAGTGAGCTTTGGAGATTGTGCGTGGTGGCAAGATAAACTTGGGTCCTCGTCCATCCTTGCTTGTCACTGTTCCAGTTGTTTTAAAATTCTTAATGATTCCTCTGTCTTTAGATATGGACAAGTTTGTTGGTGCATCGGACGGCATCGGTTACTTGCTTCCAGAGCCGTCAACACCGACGAACCAACTGTTGGGCCAACGGTACTTCAACCTCCGGTTCTTGATGGTCGAACATCGGAGGCTGGAAACCGGCGATCAGCAATAAAGCATCTCAGGTAGCGCTCCAGTTGTTGGTTGGTCCGCTCCGTCTGACTCTTAGTCTGTTGGTGGTAGCCGGAGGACAGACTGCAGGTGGAATTGATCAGACGGAAGAAGGCCTTCCAGAACCCTGATGTGAACTGGGGCCCCCTATCTGAGACGATGTCCTTTGGGAACCCATACAGGTGGACTACGTGCTCTAATATCAGCTCGGCTGTCCTTTTAGCTGGCGGGAGCCCGGAGAGGGCCAACAGGTGCACAGCTTTGGAGAACCGGTCGACGATGGTAAGGATGGTGTCTTTTCCTTCGGAAACCAGCAGGCCCGTGATGAAATCGACGGCAATGTGTGTCCAAGGCCGGCGAGGAACCGGCAGGGGCTGAAGTTCACCTGGTGATGGCTGGTTGTTGGCCTTGGTCCTTGTCAAGGCATGTTGAATAAACAGCAGGGTGCATCGCCTCCCGGGGTGTCCAGAAAGGGGAGAGGAGTGTCCCCACTGGATGACGTCAGTCCTGATTGCGTCGGGTACGTGAACCCTCGTTTCTAAGTCCCAACTGATTGGTGCGAGAATTTTGGTAGGTGGTAGGACAGGCGCGGGATCCGCCTGGAGGACGTCTTCCTAGTGTTGTCGTGAGAGGGCGTCAGCTTTGATGTTCTTGGCCCTGGGCGGTATGACAGGTGGAAGTTTAAAAGTTTTCAAAGAACAGTGCTCAACGCGCCTGTCTGGGGTTCAGTTGCTTCAGCGTGCGGATAGTAATGAGGTTCTGATGGTCGGTCCAGATGATGAACAGCTCTCTGGCACGCTGGAGCCAGTGTCGCCATTCCTCCAAGGCCCACTTTATGGCCAGCAGCTTGCGGTGGCATCATATTTCTTGGAGAAAAAACTGCAGGGGTGCAGTTTTTAGTCTGGACCTCGCTGGGAGAGAACGGCCCCGGCGCCCACATCCGAAGCGTCCACCTCCACAACAAAGGGTTTGTCAGAATCCGGGTGAAGGAGGATGGGAGCAGTGGTGAAGCGGCGACAGAGTTCATGGAAGGCGGAGATGGCTGTTGGGGTGAGGTTGAAGGGGTGAGATGATTTACAAGTCAGAGCGGTTAATGGAGCTGCAACGGTACTGTAGTCCCGGATAAAACGGCGATAGAAGTTGGCAAACCCGAAAAATCGCTGGAGTTGTTTAAGAGTCTTGGGTAGGGGCCAACGACTCACAACTTACAGTTTCTGTGGGTCCATGGCCACATCCTGGGACGAGATGACAAAACCCAGGAACGTGGTGGAGCGCTCGTGAAAAGCGCACTTCTCCAACTTACAGTACAGCTGGTGGGCGAGCAATCTCTTTAGGAGCGCTCTGATGTGCTGGATATGTTCATTGATGGTTCGGGAGTAGATGAGGATGTCGTCGAGGTAGACGAACACCCAGAGGCCCAACATGTCTCTGAGGATGTCATTAATTAACTGTTGAAATGCGTCAGGTGCGTTGTAAAGACCAAAAGGGATGACCAGACTTTCGTAGTGTCCTGTAGAGGTGATGAAGGCCATCTTCCACTCATCGCCCTCTCTAATGCGCACCAAGTTGTAGGCGCTCTGGAGGTCCAACTTAGTGAAGATGGCGGCACCAGAGAGGGCCTCCAGGGCAGAGTTGGTACGAGGCAGCGGGTGTCGGTTCTTTATTGTGATGTTATTGAGCCCCCGGTAATCGACTCAGGGGTGTAGACTACCATCACGTTTTTTTATGAAGAAGAGCCCCGTGGCGGCAGGTGAGGAGGAGGGCCAGATGGTACCATGGCGAAGTCCGCTGGAAACATACTCCTCCATCGCCTGCATATCAGTGTTGGATAGTGATTAGAGGTGGCCGCGGGGTGGCGTGGAGCCTGGCTGAAGATCGTTTGCCAGGTCGTATGGGCGATGAGGAGGTAGGTGGGTGGCGCGTCTTTTGCAGAAAACTTCAGCCAGGTCCCAGTAGTCTAGCGGGATGTTGTCTGTGTTGACATCGGGGGCCTCGGGCTCCCTAGAGCACGTCCCAGCCTAGGCCCGTAGGCAGAGTTTGGTGCAGGTCGGCCCCCACTGTAGAATCCGGTTTTGGGTCCATGATATGAGTGGGTCATGACGTAGCAGCCAAGGGTGTCCAAGGATGATGGGTGGTGATGAGATGGTGGTGGTGTAAAACTGAATCTGTTCCTGATGCTGGTTGATGATGAGGGTGATGGGCTGGGTTTGAAAGGTGATGGGGCTGGAGGAGAGGGGCTGACCATCGACTGATGTAATCATTACGGGCTGAGATAACGCCTCGATTTTTTACCCCCAGTGTTTTGACGTATAAAGAGTCAATGAAGTTACCTGCTGCCCTGGAGTCGACAAATGCGGTACTTCCGACCCGTTTGTGGCCAAACTGGAGGTGTACTTTTACCGTGAGATGGGAATCATCAGTCAGGGTGGTGGAGAGGGAAATGGAATCCGGTGAGTTACTCTCATTTCTCACTGGGTCTGCACGTTTCCCGGTTGCAGAGGACAGATGGCCCGATGGTGTGAGACGGATCCACAATACGCGCAGAGCCCCTCCCTTAAATGGCGTTCCCGTTTTGCAGCGATTAAGGAGGCGTGCCCTAATTGCATGGGTTCCTCGGCTCCAGTGTCAACCACGGCGGGAGATGGAAAACCGAAGGTTCCGGTAGGTGCAGCAGTGAATGAGGAGCAGGCATCTGAGACTGGAGTGTGACGTCGTGATGGGCGGCAGGGTACGGGTAGCAGACGTTGGTCGATCCGGAGGGTGAGGTGAATTAAGCCCTCCAAGGTTTCTGGGAGCTCTCGTCCGGCGAGCTCTTCCTTTATGCGCGAAGCCAGTCCCTCATAGTAAGTCGTCCGGAGGGTGGAGTTTCCCCAGTTGGTTTGCACAGCGAGGGTACAAAACTCGGCTGTGTAGCGGCTCATGGATGACCCTCCCTGCCGTAGATGATATAGCTTGAAGTCGTTCTCCACCTCAGCAGCGGGATGTTCAAAGATGAGTTTAAGGTGACGGGTGAATTCTGTGTATGAGTAGGCAACGTCTGAATCTGAACGAAGAACTGCCGTGGCCCACTCAGCTGCCTGCCCGGATAGCAACGAGATGAGAAGAGCAGTCAGTCTGTGGAGTATCTGGTGGAATTAAACTCAAACACGAGATCCAACACGGTTAGGAAAACACTGCACTTTTCATCCGTGCCATCCCATTTATACTGTAAAGCTAGAAAAACATCAGAAGAAGAGGAGAGGGTTGGTGGAGCAGAATGCGTCGCGATGGGCGTGGCAACAGCTGGCTGAGCGGGCGCCCCGGAGGGTCGCGTTTTCCTGTCGTAGCTCCGCCACCTCGCGGCGCAAGGCCGCGACGTCCTGGAGGTCCTTGCGGAGAGACGCAACTTCACCACGGAGCTGATCGATCAACTTGGCATGCTGGTCAACCACATGGCAGAGGCGAGCAAACTCCTCTGGGTTTACTGCTGATGGCTCAGTCATTCTGTCACAAACTAACCGGAGATGGACCAGAAGACTAGCAGTTAGCCCTGTAGCATGGATGGTAAACCCAAATGCGGAAGTAGCGCTAGCAGGCAGGATAACCATGCTGGTTATTATTAGAACTCTCCCGAAGCAAGAGTTTACACAAATAAACCCGTGTTCTAAATACACACATCCAATCGGAAGCGAAAACCCAAGAAAGTGAGTACTCACGTTTAGACGAGCGAAGCGTCGGCGATAGCATGGGCAAACTCAATGACTGAGCAAGTGTAAAGTGCCATCTTGTCTCCTTTTATGCTTCCTGAACCGCGACCGTACTATTTCCGGGTCCTCGTGCCGGTCGCGTTAGGAGTGCGCATGACACATATGAAGATTGACACACATCTGCCTTACTTGAATGGGGTGTCCTCTTGTCTTTCTCATGTCTTTCTCATGTCTTCCTCATGTCTTTCTCAAGAGTGGATAAGAGAAATAACTCTCTACTTTATGTCACATCATATTTATACCACAGGAAAACAGAAAGTCATGAAATATTAATTTAAAGTTTCTAAATATTCTAATGAACTTTATAAACTACAGTAAAAATTACAAAAATGCTCCAATTACATTTATTTGATCATCATAATTGTTAGGGGTGCCAGTAGTTTTGGAACAGGTAATTTTATAAAAAACAATTATTTTTAGTTATAGATAATTTTTTATTATTATTATTATTATTCACTTGAGTTAAAGATTAGTTTCTACAATTTTCAGTGTGAGATTATGCTTCTGCAATAAAAAAGTCATTTATTAGAAGCCTAAAAATACATCTTAACCAGTATTGGCAATAATGGTGAGCTGTACCAGCTACCTAAACATTGTTTCACACGAAGTACATTACTTTGCAACAGTATTCCTTATTGGCCTCTTTCAGCAGCATAATGTGATCTGATACACTCCAAAAATTGTTTAGTAAAAGATTGAGGAACAAAAATTTCAAGGTGTTGCCTTTGAAGGTATAGCTTACAGAATCTGCTAGTGCCTTGGTGTCAGTCACCACAGCACACCATCAGAGGTCTCATGGAGTCCAGACGTCAGTGAGTCAGCATTGCTTTGCCGGAAAAAGGGGGACCTACGCAGTATTGGGTATTTTGTTTTTGATTTTGTTCAATCCAAACAGTGGACTGGATCAGCCACAACATCAACTCCACCACATGAATTAAAAAAAAAAACATTGACCCAAAATTGGATGTATTTTACCAGGTACACTATTTGGTCAAAACTATGTGGACAACTGAACATAACATCCATATGAATGCTAGATGTTAATGTGTTTTAGTTGTCTTTGCATGATGTTCATTAAAATTTTCCTTAAAGTCATTGTAAATATGAGGCCCAAACCTGTTCCAGCATGATAATGCCCCAGTGCTGTAATGTAATCGTATGAATATATTTTGAATGTATCTAACTACTGATCATAGGTTATTGTGTAATTACCCTTGGGGGTCATCATGCCCCAAGGGTAAAAAAAATCTTCCTCCATAGTTATGATGTATGAATGCTCTCTGTGTGTTTTCATGCAGATAATGGGAGCCCTCTTTGCATATTCCAGCAGATAGCACCAGCCCAAGGCATGGCCACATAGACAGAGTATAAAGAAAGGGGAAAAACCCACACTGTAAAAAAAACAAGTTAAAACATATGCCTCACACACAAATATACAAAGTTTAGTAACAAGTTGCAAAGCTTTTTTAAGCTTCAGAAATCACCGACCAAACAAAATATTTAACATAGCTTTTTAGTTACAAGGTCTACCAAGACTTAATTGACTCAACGTTTTTGATTGATGAAAATTTAAATATTTAATTTAGCTCCAATAATACTGGTTGTGGGCTCAATTAATTATTTCACTAGGATTGACTTAGCCCAAATTTCAACTATTCAAAAAGGTACGTTGGGTCTTTACATTGCAGTTACTGGTTCAGTTATTCAACGTTAGGGTCAAGTTGGTTAAACATTTCTTTGTGTGAAAAGATTTAGTTGACTCTTTTGATGTAGTTGATTCAGTGATTCAGTGTATTTCGATAAAAAAAAAAAAAAGTTGTCAGAGCACAGACAACCAACCATCCTTCCAGAAACTGGCCCTCAAACCCAAACCCAGGCCCTCATGGACTACAGCACCCACAAACATCACAGTAACCTCAATATCTTGGTCCTCCAGTAGCTCCAAAAGGGCAACCTTCACCCCTCTGACCAAATCCTCCAGAGCAGAACTCCAGCGAGAACAAAAAAGGTCCTGTAAAGACAAAGGTGAATCAATTTAACATAATATCAAATTATGATAAAAATAAAATACATCAATATGACTATATTCCACCGGAGTGTGTACGACTCCTGGAATTCTAATGATGGGTTAAAGCTACAGATTGTTTTGTACTTTGTCAAAGCTACTTCAAAAATGACCAAGCCACAATGACTTCATGTTTAGATCAGATTATGTTGTGATAACAGATCACTAGTTAAGGAATTATGTATTACAGTTACTTATATTTAGTGATACATCACTAAATTTCTGCATTCCCATTATACAAGGAATTAAATCAATATAAATGTCATTTTTGATCAAATGGATGTTTACAAGCTAAGATGAAAGTTTTTTTTTTTTTTTTTTGTAATTGTGTTAGTTAAAATAAGTGTTGTCCAATATGGTAGAGATATGGTACACACATTCCAGAAACAGCACGTGCATTGTGCCATCAGAGGATAAAGAACAGAGATGTCTGAATGTGTGGGTTTGAATAAAATTTCCATTCAATTGAAATGCAGGTAGGACTGGCACCCTGTCCAGGGTGTACTCTGCCTCATGCCCCAAGTCTCCTGGGATAGGTACCAGACCAGCCGTGATCCTGTATTCAGGATAAAGTGGTATAGATGATGAGTGAAAAGCAGGTAATTCAATGGCACATCAACACATTTATGAAGTAACTGAATGATCATTCTTTAACTGATCTAACTGATCCCTCATTAAAAATGTTTTAGGCTGAGCTCCAAGCAATGATTGCACCACTGTCTTCGTCCTCGTACGACTGCTTTCAGGGGAAAAATAGGGCAAAGTGGACCATGATTAGGACTATAGGGAGGAAGATGTCAGACTGCAAAATTAAGTTTTTGAAGAGATGACCGTGGTGTGTGTGATCACAAGATCACAACGCCCATGGATAGCAGTCATCTGCATTTAATCTGACATAAGCACATCACTGTAATGAGCACTTCTGATTGTTGAACATTTTTCCTGATAATGTTACTCTGCAGTTTACTCTCAGATTCGTAGGGATGAATCCATGTCTCGTCACTGAAATGATTATATTTAAGAAACTTTCACCTTCCATAGAGTATCAGTCCAAATTTTGTTTGCAGATATCCAAACACATTTTTTAAATTCTCTTCCATGAGTTGTTCCATTACCCATTTTGCACAAATCATTAAATCACTGCTCTTCTTTCGGGCAAATCACACATGGGACATCCAATTTTTGTTCAACCCACGGTTACAAATGAACTGATGTAACACATTCACACCTGCACCGCAGTGACTGGGGAAACAGTAGCCTTAAAAGTGCTGATAAGATGTGGAAAGCCAACAGAAATTATATTATAACAGAGTGCAGATAATTTGACTCACCTTCATATGAGCAGAACTGAAGTGTACCAGTAAAATGTGTAGACAGTATTGGAATTCTGTAAATGTTGGCGCCAAACACTTGTGACCAATGTCATTGCTGTTAAGTGGATAATATTAATAGACTGCCTGCATTATGTCCGCATTAAAATAACCAGGTATTTATTCAATGCAGTTTTCATACAAATAAGTTAACTAATGTAACATTTGTAAATGAGCAATGGTGCAACCGTAAAGCCAAATAAAACAACAACTTTAATAAGAACATAATTTACGAATTATTGAAACATCATTACTCCTTAACTGTTATGTACTGTGTTTTTCTGGAACTTTTGTTAGCCAAGAGTATGCATAGCCATGTTTGGTGGGGCAGACCAGAGGTGTTGCTATGCAACGATCGCTGTTAAAGGGCAAGTCAAGGCAACACGGAGCAAAAAACAATACTGTAGATATAGTTCTGAAAGTTTAGCTAGCTCCTTTAAATCCAGGAGCAGCTGATTCCTCAGTGTACTGCTTTATGTTATATTCCAGTCATAGAAATAACCCAACGAATAACTGTTCCCCCCCAAAATTAATACATGTTGGTTTATTTTTAAATCCAGACAACACTTTGAAGACAAATTCCAAATGCATTTTCAGAAGGCAAATTGCACTATTCTAGTATGTGTGTGTGTATATATATATATAGTTGATTGAGTCAGGGGATGGGATGGGCCTGCATACATGAATGGCGCATACATGAAGGAATACCATGATCTCAAGCAAGTCTTCAACAAGACCCGAGCCATGTCACTTCCTCCTCATAGACCCTATGATTGCCTACAGACCTGCTCCCTGGCCATTGTCATGTGCACTCGCACCCTGACCACCACTAGAACCCGGAAGTAATACGGTCGCGAGTCAGGAAACATAAAAGGAATCAAGATGGCGCTTCACATCGCTCAGTCATTGAGTTTGCCCATGTCGTTTCCGAGTCATCGCCGGATTATCTGTGAGTACTCACCGATTCGGGTTGTCTTTCTGGTTGAGAGTGTGTTGCTAGAACACAGGTTTATTTGTGTAGATCCTTGCTCTTCTGGCACAGAGTGACATCCGTTCTTTGTACCGAAGAAACTTTCAGCTTAAAAATGACTACTTGGTATTGATGAAATGGAGAGTGGAAGCACAAATTAAAGTGGATAATTTAAAAAAAAACATAAATTATCACTTGAGATTCAGTTGCTTCAAAAGAAACTTTAAAGTAAATGATGTTACTTTCACACATAGTACCCTACTATTGTTGACCTTGTATAACACTCTCTCTCTCTTATTGCAGGCAAAAGATGTGCTTAATTTCAAATAAAACACAAATAAATAACCATATTTGTGTAGTGTTCTTTATTCTGTTAATTATTATGTGAAATCGTATTCCACAATTCTGTCCCATGCAGCTTTGCCACTAGGTTGATCCAAGTGCACTGTGCACCTCGTCAGGATGCACCTCCACCACAGGGGTCCTCTCCTTTCTGATGGTGGCAAAGTTGTGTAAGACAGAACATGCAACAGTAATGTCACAAGCTCTGTCAGGGGCAACCCTCAGACTTTTTAGACACTGAAATCTTCCCTTCAGTTGCCCAAAGGTCATTTCAATGCATGCCCTTGTCCTAGTTAGAGCTGCATTGTATCGGGCTTGTGGACCTGGGTTTGGGTCTGGGAATGGAGTTATGAAATACTGCCTGCAGGTATAACCCCTGTCTTCAATAAGAACTCCATCGTAATCACCTGTTTTATGGGAAAAGTCAGTTATGTTAGGCCCACACTGTAAGTGTAACATTGAGCTTCACATTTTCTATTTCCCTTCAAATCTTTGGAACAAATGTGACTCTCTGAAAATTCTGGAGTCATGCACCGAACCAGGCCATTTTGCTTCCACATTCGCAATTTGGCATAAAAAAAAATCATCTTAGAAATAGTCAAATACATACTTTTTCATTCCATTACATTACAATAGCTTAAATATTAACTTGCCTGCACATTAACACTGTGAACACCCTTTTGATTCACAAAATCCCCTTCATTGGGGCCTGGTGGGGCCTTGATAGGAATATGGGTGCAGTCTGTTACACAACTCACATTAGGGAAGCCTGGGAACACACTTCATTCTTATTGGAATGATTATAATTGCATAATTTATATCAACAAAATCTATACCGGACCTGCAGTGGCAAAAAAAACTTCTGTTTTACAGCCTGGGATCTTAAGTGATTGGAAATACCACAAATACCCTCAAAAAACGTTTGAGTGACAAGTAAACTTTGTGAATGGCACGGCAGACCGCACTTTTCGCCACGTTGTCTGCATCTCCAACGGTGTAAAGGAAAGTGAAACTCACAAAGAACCTCAGGCCAATACACACAGTTTGTGCGGTTGTTAACGCTCAACTCCAGCGAGTTGACCATTTCACATGGGGGTTTAACAAAGAAATTATATAAATGATACCCTCACGAGAAAAGCGATATCTCTCAAGAAGTATATTGTCATGCTGCAACAAAGGATACTGTCTATCACGCAATACACAAGGAATTTGAAAAACTCTGAGAATAATCCTGGCACCTTCGGTAACCGGTTGCTCTCTCATAAAAGGGCAAGACATGGCTGTGACAGATTTGAGAAAATTACCTCCACTTATATAGACGCAATCGGGGGATAGAATGTCACATATTATTAGACACACACTGCGATTAACACATGAATGATGACCACAGCCACATACTGTATGTATGTTTAAATACATCCATCCATATACACTCAACTAAAGGATTATTAGGAACACCTGTTCATTTTCTCATTAATGTAATTATATAATCAACCAATCACATGGCAGTTTCTTCAATGCATTTAGGGGTGTGGTCTTGGTCAAGACAATTTCCTGAACTCCAAACTGAATGTCAGAATGGGAAAGAAAGGTGATTTAAGCAATTTTGAGCGTGGCATGGTTGTTGGTACCAGATGGGCCGGTCTGAGTATTTCACAATCTGCTCAGTTACTGGGATTTTCATGCACAACCATTTCTAGGGTTTACAAAGGATGGTGTGAAAAAGGACAAACATCCAGTATGCGGCAGTCCTGTGGGCGAAAATGCCTTGTTGAGGCTAGAGGTCAGAGGAGAATGGGCCGACTGATTCAAGCTGATAGAAGAGCAACTTTGACTGAAATAACCACTCGTATGCAGCAAAGCATTTGTGAAGCCACAACACGCACAACCTTGATGTAGATGGACTACAACAGCAGAAGACCCCACCGGGTACCACTCATCTCCACTACAAATAAGAAAAAGAGGCTACAATTTGCACAAGCTCACCAAATTTGTACAGTTGAAGATTGGGAAAAATGTTGCCTGGTCTGATGAGTCTCGATTTCTGTTGAGACATTCAAATGTTAGAGTCAGAATTTGGCGTAAACAGAATGAGAACATGGATCCATCATGCGTTGTTGTCATTGTGCAGGCTGCTGGTGGTGGTGTAATGGTGTGGGGGATCTTTTCTTGGCACACTTTAGGCCCCTTAGTGCCAATTGGGCATCGTTTAAAAGCCATGGCCTACCTGAGCATCGTTTCTGACCATGTCCATCCCTTTATGACCACCATGTACCCATCCTCTGAAGGCTACTTCCAGCAGGATAATGCACCATGTCACAAAGCTTGAATCATTTCAAATTGGTTTCTTGAACTTGACAATGAGTTCACTGTACTAAAATGGCCACCACAGTCACCATATCTCAACCCAATATAGCATCATTGGGATGTGGTGGAATGGGAGCTTCGTGCCCTGGATGTGCATCCCACAAATTTCCATCAACTGCAAGATGCTATCCTATCAATATGGGCCACCGTTTCTAAAGAATGCTTTCAGCATCTTGTTGAATCAATGCCACGTAGAATTAAGGCAGTTCTGAAGGCGAAAGGGGGTCAACCACCGTATTAGTATAGTGTTCCTAATAATCCTTTAGGTGAGTGTATACAATATACGCAAGATACTTTTCTTTTCCCACGTGAGCCAGTCCGCGTCAGTCATGCTCTTTAACCAATCATAACCTGCCAGCAGCGCAGCCTAAATCCTGTTTACATGAAATAAACCTGCTTCTGAGCAGGTTTAAGCTTATGGACCTGTTACTATGAAAGCATGTGGGAGATGCACATCGAAGAACGAAACAATCCAAGATCAGGACAAATCTACAACAATCAAATCCAGCTAACTGAGTTAGCGACGTACGGAGAACGGACCCATGGATCAGCCACATCAACACTACCACATGAATTGAATAACATTGACCATCTATACACAAACAAACTGGTGACTGGATCAAGGCTGAATGTATTTTACCGGATACACTATTTGGTTGAAACTATGTGGACAACTGACCATAACATCCATATGTTGTATCCCAAACTGTTAAAGTTTAGAATGTTTGAAGAGGAGACTTGGTTTAGTTGTCTTTGCATGATATTTATAAAAGTTTTACTTCAAGGTCATTGTAAAGACGAGGCCTAAACCTATTCAAGCATGATAATGCTTCAGTGCTGTAATGTAACAACAAAATAGGAATAACAGTACTCACTCACGTTTAGACGAGCGAAGCGTCGGCGATAGCATGGGCAAACTCAATGACTGAGCGAGTGTAAAGCACCATCTTGTCTCCTTTTATGCTTCCTGAACCGCGACCGTACTATTTCCGGGTCCTCGTGCTGGTCGCGTTAGGAGTGCGCATGACACATATGAAGATTGGCACACATCTACCTCACTTGAATGGGGTGTCCTCTTGTCTTTCTCATGTCTTCCTCGTGTCTTTCTCAAGAGTGTCTGTCACATCATACAGATCTGGCCATTAAGAATGCGCGCTTTTTCCCACGAGATCACGCAATTTGGCGCGCGACTTGCGACACGAGATCCCTTAAGCAACATTCGGGTATTTAAATAGTGCTTCACTGAATATCCGCCAGATGGCGCATGGAAAGACTTTATCTAAAAGCCAGACAAGTACAACGAAGAATTGTGTATAATTATTTTGCCTAAAACAATATTGTTTCCAATGCTGAAGCGAACATGAATTTTATTTTGTTTTACAATAATAATATTTTATGATAAATCTGCGTATATGTGCTTCATATTGTGTTCATAATGATGAAAAGAGATGCCCTAAATTATGAGGTGCCGTATAGGACTTAAATCAAACTTCACTCATGCACACACACGTGAAACACTTGCATACACATATATGAAACAGTCACACATCTATATATACTACTAACTGCTCACACAACTACATATGAAATGCGCGCACACACGCCTATGAGACGCATGCACATACACACATGGACAAAATTGTTGGTACCCTTCGGTCAATGAAAGAAAAACTCACAATGGTCACAGAAATAACTTTAATCTGACAAAAGTAATAATTTAAACAAATTCTATGAATGTTACCCAATGAAAGTCAGACATTGCTTTTCAACCATGCTTCAACAGAATTATTAAAAAAAAATAAACTCATGGAACAGGCCTGGACAAAAATGATGGTACCCCTAGAAAATACTGAAAATAATGTGACCAAAGGGACATGTTAATTCAAGGTGTGTCCACGTAAAGGTGTGTCCTTTACCATGTTAAAGGTAAAGGCTATAAGACCATTTCCAAGCAGCTAGAGTGTCTTGTGACTACAGTTGCACATATTATTCAGAAATTTAAGATCCATGGGACTGTAGCCAACCTCCCTGGACGTGGCCGCAGGAGAAAAATTGATGACAAATCAAAGAGATGGATAATCTGAATGATAACAAAAGAGCCCAGAAAGACTTCTAATGAGATCCAAGGTGAACTTCATGCTCAAGGAACATCAGTGTCAGATCGCACCATCCGTCGTTGTTTAAGCCAAAGTGGACTACATGGGAGACGACCAAAGGAGGACACCATTATTGAAAACAAAACAAAACAAAAAAAAAGCCAGACTGGAATATGCCAAACTACATGTTGACAAGCCACAAAGCTTCTGGGAGAATGTCCTATGGACAGATGAGACAAAAATTGAACTTTTTGCCAAGGCACATCAGCTCTATGTTCACAGACGGAAAAATGAAGCATATCAAGAAAAGAACACTGTCCCTACTGTGAAACATGGAGGAGGCTCTGTTATGTTCTGGGGCTGCTTTGCTGCATCTGGCACAGGGTGTCTTGAATCTGTGCAGGGTACAATGAAATCTCAAGACTATCAAGGGATTCTAGAAAGAAATGTGCTGGGCAGTGTCAGAAAGCTGGGTCTCAGTCGCAGGTCATGGGACCCAAAACACAGCTAAAAACACCCAAGAATGGCTAAGAGGAAAACATTGGACTATTCTAAAGTGGCCTTCTATGAGCCCTGACCTCAATCCTATTGAGCATCTTTGGAAGGAGCTGAAACATGCTGTCTGGAAAGGGCACCCTTCAAACCGGAAACAACTGGAGCAGCCTGCTCATGAGGAGTGGGCCAAAATACCTGCAGAGAGGTGCAGAAGTCTCATTGACAGTTACAGGAATCGTTTGATTGCAGTGATTGCCTCAAAAGGTTGTGCAACAAACTATTAAGTTAGGGGTACCATCATTTTTGTCCAGGACTGTTCCATGAGTTATTTTTTTTTATAATTCCGTTGAAGCATGGTTGAAAAGCAATGTCTGACTTTCATTGGTTAACATTCATAGAATTCTTATTTATTATTACTTTTGTCAGATTAAAGTTATTTCTGTGACCATTGTGAGTTTTTCTTTCATTGACCGAAGGGTACCAACAATTTTGTCCACGTGTGTATACAGAAACTCTCAGTGCACATACACCTAGACGCGCGCACATATACAGTAATTATGCGAATGTCCTGATTCGTGAATATGTCAACATGTCTTCGTTAAAACGTAAAAATGTGTCGAGCACCATCAGAAGACACGAAGGAACAAATATAAACATTAAATGCTTCGGGCTTTTTATAAAAAAATAATCATCTGGCTTTTTTTGCTGTTTCTGTCCAGCATTGAATAATTATTTCATCCATTATTTGACCACGGCTGGAAATAATAGCTGGAATGTGATTGTGGATTTATGACTGAAATCAAGCTGCATGCGTGAACCCGTGGCTCGTACTTTCACTTTACAAAAGGTGCAGACATACTCCCCCAGAAAGTCATCGCCTCTTGAAATAATTCAGATCAAACATACTACACCAGACCATAAATAAAAAGGAATATTTAAGCATATACGCAAAATGTATTTCACTTAAATATTACAGACTAAAACAAGGAAAGTAGACGTGCGGTCCAAGAAGGAAACGGGTTTCGTTATTTTACAAAATGTGAATGTATTCAGTAAATGTATGAATTACACTCAAAGTATCAAATCCAACTATGAAGTCTGATTTAATTGATATCATTAAACATTTTATTTGTTTCTATTTATGTTTATGGTTTGCTGGTGAAATACATTTTAGGCAGAGACGTCTGCTCGGTCTTGTTCATTCTTTTTAAACACCTCAATTCTGCCAATTCCCCCTTCAGTGAAACCGGTTTGATAACTTCACCCCTATCATGAATGAAAGGTGAGAAGAGGGATTACAGTAACTGGGGGTCTGCATGTGTTCACCTCCGAGCGGGCAGTCACGTTGTATTCAACAAATTGACTAAAACAAAAACAAAATCATGTTTGCTTTAGTATGGGAGACAATATTGTTTTAGGCTAACTTTATTAAAGATTATACACTTTCGTATTCTTTGTTGTACTTCGACTTCTTTAAATTTGAACAGAAAATAATAATGGGCTGGTAGGCACGTTATTTTTTCATGTAATTTAAATGGTTGAATGAAGTTAAATATACAGAATAAATTAATAATTGCGTTTGCTTTACATTTGAGAACTCTTCTTCATTGTATATACTACCATATCATATATGTGTGTCTAATACTGTTTTATTCATATTTAACATTACATGCAGTTTGTAATTTACTTACAATTGTACTTTTAAAATGTTACCTACACGCAGGACTTTAGATGGGTAAACGAAATAGGAGTATGTGAGAGTGCTTGTGATACGCACGGGAAGACCTTTCCGTTTGGAGATGGCGTGGGATTATTAATGAACAATTTAAATGGAAACAAAAGGAAACTGCAAACACAAAATAAACAGAGCTCCGCCGTCTCTACGCGAGAATGGACGGGCTCTGGAAACTAAAGCAAAAACTAATCCTTGTATCCTCTCGGGGCTTATGCCCTTATTTATTTGAGATATTTGGGGGGTTTGTGGCACTAGTAAACAACTGAGCGCGCACGCTGAACTGTTGTTTAGTCTGTCTGGCAGTCGCGTGTATAAATGGCCGCGCCGGTGGCTGTTCAGAACTCCGCGCGGTAGCAGCCTGTGGTTCCCTTTCAAAAGCTACACTCAATGCTGTGTGAAAACGCTATGGGAACATCTCTTTGTTGCCCGGTTGTGAAGCCTGTGCATGTCAAACCCGCCGAATACCTTCGGCTTATAACCTGTGCCAGGCATGACGTCACCGAATAAGGTGCACCTGCAGGTTATAAATAGGAGTGAACCGGAAACATCCTCAGATCTTTTTGTCTTCAGGACCGCTTTGTGTTTGCGTGTGCATGTACAAGCCGTAACAAAAGCGAAAATAAAAGGAAATAACAGCATTAACTCACCGATATGGCGGAGTTGCTTAAGAGATGCGTGCCTCCGTGCGATAGATCTCTTTCGGAGGGCGATCTTCACGAGTTTTGTCTCGAGTGCTTGGGGAAGAACACGCTCGCCTCGGGCTTCAGGGAGACTGTGAGTACCCTATTAAGGTGCTTCGCGCGCGGCTCGCTTTCTTTAAAGAGTAACTGCGAGCCGCGGCGCATTCCTGGGGCTCGCGTGCTGATCCGGCAGACGCGCACGAGATGGAATTTCCGATTTCTCTCTCGCTCTCGCCGGATCAGGGAGTTTTAGCTTCCGCTTCGCAAGCGCGCTCCGGCGCTTCTTGTGAAGGAGCGGAAGGATCTTCCTCTCTCGCTTCCATGGAAGTAGCCTCCTCACAACGCTCCTCCAGTGCTGACAGAGCTTTTGAGGAATTATTAGAGGTTATAACGCGTGCGGTCGAGCGATTGCATATCGACTGGCCGCAGCAGTGAGATTCCCCCAAGCGTTCGAGATTGAACGACAGGTGTCTGTCGGGTGGCCGGGGGGAGGAGCCTCAACGTCTCTCCCTCCCCTTCTTTGGTGACATCCATGATGAATTAACTCTTTCATGGAGCAAGCCGTATTCATCATGTGTTTTTGTGCCTACGACTTATTCGAATATCATTGATGCGAAAGCATGCAGTTATATGATGATGCCCAGATAGAAGAGACGCTTGCAGGCTATCTCTCTCCTGGGACATCATCCTCCCTGAAAAAGCCTACTCTCCCCTCCAAGCCGTGCAGATTGACATCTGCTTTGGTGGGTAAAGCTTTTCAGGCAGCAGGACAGGCTGGTGCTTCACTGCACACCATGGAGGTTTTGCAGGTTTACCAGGCTGACCTGCTGAAGGACCTGAGCAACGGCGGGGCTATTGATGACAGAGCGTTTGCAGAGCTGCGCCGAGCTGGTTTGCAGACCTGTCTCTCCGTGCAACCAAGCGGACGGCCCGTGCTGTGGGCCATTCCATGGCTGCCATGGTATCCATGAAGAGGCATCTGTGGCTGAACCTCACGGGCATCAAGGATAAGGATCGTGTTGTCCTCCTCGATGCCCCCATCTCGCCTTCCGGCCTTTTTGGCGACGCTGTTAATTCCGCCGCCACTAGGTTTCGGGAGGCAAAGCTATATAAACAGGCTTTTGGGAGGTTCCTTCCCCGCCATGCTCAAGAACCGGGACCGTCGGCCACCCGACCTATCAGGCGTGAGGTGCAGAAGGAGACCCACTGGGGTGGGGCTCGCCGCTCTTCTCAAAAATCTGCTTCGAAAAGACCGGATCTGAGGAGCTTCCTCTCTTCAAAGAAGAAGCCTGGATTTTCATCACAAAACAGGGCCTCCTCCCTGGCACTCCCGGGAGGCCGGTGTTCAATCCCCGCCACCACTGGTGTTCGGGGAGCGCCGGTCTCCAATGAAAAGTTGGGTGTTCAGGCATCTCCTGCCACACTTCATCTCCCAACACCTAACACCCCCCCCCCCCCCCCCCATCTAGCTCGTGCCCTTTTCGGAGAAGCTGGCAGCGTGGAGACTACTGCCAGGTGTATCTCCTGGGGTAGGCACAGGCTACAGGATTCAGTTTGCACATCGTCCTCCGCGTTTCAGCGGCGTGGTCTCCACTTCCTTGAAACCGGATCGAGCACATCTGCTGGCCCAGCAGTTACAGACTCTGCTGGGCAAAGGGGCCATAGAACATGTTCCCCTCCCAGACAGAGAGTCGGGCTACTACAGTCGGTACTTTTTGGTGCCCAAGAGAGGGGGAGGGTTGCGTCCGATCTTGGATCTTCGCGGCTTGAACCGCTATCTCAGAAATCCAGATTCAAAATGTTGACTGTCAAAATGATTGTTTCTCAAATCCAACTAGAGTATTGGTTTGTGACAATCGATCTCAAGGACACATATTTCCATATAGAAATATTGCCACAGCACAGGAAGTTCCTGAGGTTCGCTTTTGGGGGCGAAGCTTACCAGTATTGGGTCCTTCCATTTGGCCTAGCTCTGTCACCCCGCACATATACAAAATGCATGGATGCAACTCTGGCTCCTTTATGACTCCACGGCATCCGTATATTTGAATTACATAAACGACTGGCTGATTCTGGCCCAGTCTTAGGAGCTAGCGCTTCGACATCGGGATGTCATCCTAGCCCATCTTCATTCTTTAAGATTGAGACTCAACGCCACAAAAAGCGTTCCCCTTCCTGTTCAGAGGACAACATATTTGGGTGTCACATCGGATTCGGTCACAATGCGGGCACAGTTGTCTCCTGCTCGTGTCGAATCCATTCTCAACACCCTGAAGAAAATCAAGCTAGGCCAGAAGGTCACTGTTCATCACTTTCAGAAATCTTTAGGCCTCATGGCAGCTGCGTCCACGGTGATACCTTTGGGCCTTCTGCACATTAGAGCGTTTCAGCTGTGGCTAAGAGCCAGGGGGTTTCATTCAAGGGCCAACCCCCAGAGGCTAATAAGGGTTACGCGGCGGGGGCTTCGTACCCTTTCTATGTGGTTCAGACCCCGGTTTCTGACTTTGGGTCCCACTCTAGGTCTGTCTTGTCATCGCAAGATGCTAACGACAGACGTTTCCCTCACGGGCTGGGGTGCAGTCTTGGATGGCCGTCCAGCACAAGGGAGCTGGAGAGGTCATCTTCTCGCATGGCACATCAATTGCCTCGACATGATGACCCTGAAACACTTCCTCCAGCAGTTGAGAGGCTTCCATGTCCTAGTGCGGGTGGACAGCACTGCGGTAGTCTCGTACATAAATCGCCAGGGTGGACTGTGCTCGCGCCACTTGAAAAAGCTAGCGCACCAGGTTCTGCTTTGGGCACAGGACAAGTTCCTGTCCCTCAGGGTGATTTACATTCCAGGGCACATGGGGAATGGAAACTCCACCCTGAAGTAGTCAGTCAATCTGGGAAAGATTTTATGTAGCAGAGGTGGACCTCTTTGTCTCATAAGAGGCAGCACAATGCCCCCTTTACTACTCTCTGACTCCTCCAGCTCCCCTGGGTCTGGACGCAATGGCCCACACGTGGCCCAGATTACGCCTTTATGCGTTTCCATCTATAGTCCTGCTCCCAGGAGTCCTGGCGAGGGTCCGTCAACACGGCTTGCGCCTCTCATTGATAGTGCCCCATTGGCCGACCAGAGTGTGGTTCTCGGATCTTATACCTCTCCTCGACGGCTCACCCCGGGTGATTCAAGTGAGGAGGGATCTTCTGTCTCAGGCGCAGGGGACAATACTTCATCCCCGGCCCGAGCTCTGGAACCTTCACGTTTGGCCCCTGAACGGACCAACTAAGACATGCTGGGCTTTCAGCCAGCGTAATTGAAACCATTTTAAGTGCCAGGGCTCCCTCCACTAGAAGAACTTATGCCCTCAAATGGAGTGTATTTGAAAATTGGTGCATGGCAGGACATGTAGACCCAGTTCACTGCCAGATTGTTTCAGTGCTGGAGTTTCTGCAAGAAAAGTTGTCCTCGGGCTTATGCTCTAGTACGCTCAGAACGTACGTAGCCGCTATTTCGGCTTGTCACCCTCTGAATGATGGGGTTTCTGTGGACAAGCACCATTTAGTTGCCCGTTTTATTCGTGGAGCTAAACGGTTGAAGCCGCCCACTAGAGCGACGGTCCCTTCGTGGGACTTAACTATCGTACTCGAAGGCCTGGCCGACACCCCTTTCGAACCACTAGAGTCAGCGCCTGTCAGGCTTCTGCCTCTTAAGATGGTTTTTCCTATGGTTATTACTTCTAAAGCTTTTCTGCATCCTCACCCGAACTATCTTCCAAGGTTCCATTCTCGACCATGCACCCAGTTGTTCTCGAGGCCTTCTGTCCTCCGCCTTTCACAGCTCCGGAGCAGGAAAGACCTCACTTACTGTGTCCAGTACGTGCTCTTAGGATCTACGTCCACCGCACTAGCCAGTGGCGTAAGTCAGAGCAGTTCTTTATTTGCCATGGGGGTCTGCCACTAGACAGACTCTGTCACACTGGGTGAGAGATGCCATTGCCCTAGCCTATGAGGCGCGTGGTCACACTTCGCCTCTGGGAATCAGGGCTCACTCAACCAGGGGGATTGCCTCATCGATTGCCTTGGCAAGAGGCGTCCCCCTGCAGCAGGTGTGTGATGCGGCGGGCTGGTCCTCTCCACACACGTTTGTTAGATTTTATAGTCTGGATGTCAATGCTACTCCGGGTTCAAGGACCCTTCAGTCAGCATCCCAGAGCTAGGTCTGAGACCTCCTTGGCTTGTGCGCACACGCTACACAACCTGGGGGTTCAGACACTTGCAGTGCGGCGGCGTTGGTATTCTCGTTCCCATAGCGTTTTCACGCAGCATTGAGTGTAGCTTTTGAAAGGGAACGTCTCGGGTTACTTGACTGTAACCCTGTTCCCTGACAAAGCGAGGCGAGATGCTGCGTTCCGATGCCGCACTGCTGGCGTGCCTGGACGTCCTTCAGACAAAATTGACCTGAGGATGTTTCCGGTTCACTCCTATTTATAACCTGCAGGTGCACCTTATTCGGTGACGTCATGCCTGGCACAGGTTATAAGCCGAAGGTATTCGGCGGGTTTGACATGCACAGGCTACACAACCGGGCAACAAAGAGATGTTCCCATAGCGTTTTCACGCAGCATCTCGTTCCCGCTTTATCAGGGAACAGGGTTACAGTCAAGTAACCCGAGACGATCTGCCCGTTCTGAACAGTTTACACGCGGCTCTGCCCCTCGTGTGACCCGCAGCGTTACAAATACTTTGTGTAATTCACAAATTTACTGAATATGTTCAGATTTTGTAAAATAACGACAACAGTTTCCTACCTATACATTTTGTATGAACTGAAGCTCAGCATGTCTTCTTTTCTAGTTTTAATCTGTAATATTTAAGTGAAATATATTTTGCGTATTTGCCTAAATATTCCTTCTTAAGTACAGGTGTATTACGAAGTGAAGACCTGTTGTTCAGTTAGTGTTAACTATGCGAAAGTGCAGATTCGTGAATATGACAAAATATCTTCGTTAAAACGTAAAAATGTATCGACATTGAGCACCATCAGAAGACACGAATGAACAAAAAATCTATATATTTTTTGTAAATATTCTTATATGCACACAAAGTGCTTTGGGCTTTTTATAATAATAAACAATGTTTTCTTGCTGTTTGTGTCCAGCATTTCATCCATTATTTGACCATGGGTGGAAATAATAGCTGGAATGTGTATTTTATGTGAATGTATGACTGAAATAAAGCTGTTCATCGGTGTGCGTGAACCCTGATTTGTCCGTAAACTTTCACTTTACAAAAGGCAGCGTTTTGATCAAAAGGCTGATAAACCCGTTCGATTTATTGATAAAAATGGCAGAATGTCATTGCGTCTCGCAATAATCCAGATCAAACACAATACACATGTCCCTAAATAAAAAGGAATATTTAAGCATATACGCAAAACACATTTCACTTATTATTTCACAATATTACAGATTACAGACATTACTAATCAACTTGATAACTTGCGAATGCTTTAGTAAAGGGCTCTAAAACAGCGGCAATATGTATGACAATGGAATATTACAGAACGTGCAAGTTGACGCTCATGCACCTTGATGCACATTAAAATGTTGGATTTGAATTAAAATGCCATACATTTCACACACACACACACACACACATATATAAATATATATTAGGCTTTTAAATAAAAATCCAACATTTTAACACATTAAGGATATTCGTGTTTAATTCAATTATTAAATCCTCGTGTTCCAGTGTTTATGCAGTAATTTGGTCATGTTCACCCATGGGGTGACAATATAATGATTCATTATTTATTATTATGCTTACTTACTCAGAGAGATTCAATTTGATGCAGATTGGTACATGACCAAATGGTACTTTTACCGCCATTTAAAACGATTTATTATATGAAGTGGTGCAGAAGTGTATAATAAACCGAAAAGATAAACACAAAAAAGGACAGCTTCCATCAATCCAGTATGTCTGCATTTTAATCGATAAATCGCATGCGTTTATCACCTTTTGATCAAAACGCTGCCCTTTGTAAAGTGAAACTGTGAGCCGCGGGTTTGAAATGAATGTAGACTAATTTTAAAGCATGATTTAGGGCATCTCATTTCATTATTATAAACATAATTCATGAATTACACACGAATGGGCGGTAGAGCTCTGATTAGACTACGTACAGTAGGAAATAGGTTCAACATCCCGGAGCTCAAGCCTCATTTAAATAAAAATTTTAATTAAAAAATATTGTAAGTAAACAACAGTAGCACAAGTTTAGAAAAATAATATTTAGACTCTAAATAGATGCCGAATTATTTTTTAAGGTGTGCCAGCTGGCACTATTCTTATATTGCTCTTTGTCAGGGTAAATTGTTCAGTGACAACCCCGTAAAATTCCATGTACTGTAAATAGGTAGTCTGAGAATTTATTTACCATAAGCTTTGTTGTATTGTTTTTACACAATCTATGATTTCACCTATGCTATTTTACAAATGGAATATTTTTATGTTACACTCTTAAAACTGCTGGGTTAAATGTTAAAGTGCTGGGTTATTTTATCTATTCATTATTATTTAGTATATTGCCTGTTAGAAATAGCCCAAGTGAAATTAATCCGCTGTTATAACTACTGCAGAGATAGTTAATCAGTGGTAATTTTCACTACTACTACTAATGATAATAATACTGAATGGAGAAAGCGCAGTCAAAGAAGAATCATCATTGAGAAGCAAGTGAAGAATAAATACATATCAGTATTTAAAGTTTGAGCTCGACACGTTTATGAGCTCTGTCGTTTGTTATCAATGGGTGAATAGGTTAGGGTTAGAGAGAGAGAACGCATTTTTGGCTTCAGTAGACGCACAATACTTCAGATTGAAACACGACTGCCCCTTACAGGTAATGAACGGCATTTTCACAGCTTCCCGCGAGATCCCTTTTCAAGAAATGTGCGTTCTTAATAGCCAGATCTGTAACACGTTACAGTACTGAAATACCTTTTTAGTGATGAGGTATGAATTGAGGTAGTGGGAAGAGCAGCAGTAAACAATTGACATTGTGTAAAGTGAAATAAATATTGTGCAAATATTGCAAAGAGGTTCAGGTAGGTAGGTATGAACAAATTAAGGTGGTTGTAGATCAGTGTGATTGTGCATGTATGTGTTTATCATTTCAGTCCAGATGTTATTTAGTTGATCTGAGTGATTTGTGTGTGTGTGTGTGTGTGTTTGTGTGTTTATCAGTCCAGTCCCTTTGTGTTGAGGAGACGGGTGGCTTGTGGGTAAAAACTGTTACTCAGTCTGGATGTGAGTGCCCGAATGCTTCGGTACCTTTTTCCAGATGGCAGGAGGGTGAAGAGTGAGTGTGAGGGGTGTGTCCAGTCAGCCACAATGCTGGTGGCTTTGGGGATGGAGCATGTGGGGTATATGTCTTTGATAGAGGGGAGAGAGACCCCGATGATCTTCTCAGCTGTCCTCACTATCTGCTGTAGGGACTTGCGGTCAGATATGGTACAATTCCCAAACCAGACAGTGATGCAGCTGCTCAGGATGCTCTCAATAGTTCCTCTATAGAAGTTGGTCAGGATTGGTGGTGGATGCTGGGCCTTTCTCAGCCTTCTCAGGAAGAAAAGATGTTGTTGGGCTTTCTTATTTAGAGAGCTGGTATTGAGGGGCAAAGTGAGGTTCTCCTCCAGGTGGACGCCCAGGAATTTTGTGCTCTTGACGATCTCCACAGAAGAGCCGTCGATGCTGAGCAGAGAGTGATCGATCCATGTCCTCCTGAAGTCAGCAGCCTCCAGTCTCTTCAGCTTGAGAGTTTGAAAGAGAAGTAAGCTACACACACTGCTCCTCTCAAAGAGGCTATCCACCGTCTTCATGCATTTGAGTGCAAGTTTGATGAGAGAAGGCAGCAGAAAGAGTCAAGCCATGTGCACAGAAGAGTTAAGAGCGTGCATAATGTTGGCATTGCGGTAAGTTGAACTTTATGTTAGCTGACAATATAGTAATTTATACTATATAATATTTATTATATTATATAATATTTATATTTATTGCCAAGTTAGCCTAAGCACTTAGCTACACATCTGCTTTTTGTTACTTGCATTGTTGTAGGTGTCCAGCTTATTTAACAGTTTGTCACGTCAGAATTATATGATGTTGTTTACAAATGTATGTATTAAAGCATTTTTAATTCAACATTACAGGAAGCTGTAAGGAGCCTCCATGATTCAGAAAACAACCCACATAAATCCATAAACTGGGTAAGAATGTTGTTTCTTTATGTGCTATGTATGGGGTTTTACATAATCATTTTAAATGTAATTAATGACACTACTCTCTTTCCACACAGAAAAGTTTACTTCATGATCAAGCGGTGATGATGTATCTGCTGGAGGAATTAAAGATGACTTTTGCAGATGCAGACCCTGAGTGTATAAAGGGTAATCAGAAAT
>JARWBY010000152.1:27500-32500 GCA_030347435.1 Clarias fuscus
GGGGGGGGGGGGGGGGGGGGGGGGGGGGGGGGGGGGGGGGGGGGGGGGGGGGTGGGGGGGGTGGGGGGGGGGGGGGGGGGGGGGGGGGGGGGGGGGGGGGGGGGGGGGGGGGGGGGGGGGGGGGGGGGGGGGGGGGGGGGGGGGGGGGGGGGGGGGGGGGGGGGGGGGGGGGGGGGGGGGGGGGGGGGGGGGTGGGGGGGAGGGGGGGGGGGGGGTGGGGGGGGGGGGGGGGGGGGGGGGGGGGGGGGGGGGGGGGGGGGGGGGGGGGGGGGGGGGGGGGGGGGGGGGGGGGGGGGGGGGGGGGGGGGGGGGGGGGGGGGGGGGGGGGGGGGGGGGGGGGGGGGGGGGGGGGGGGGGGGGGGGGGGGGGGGGGGGGGGGGGGGGGGGGGGGGGGGGGGGGGGGGGGGGGGGGGGGGGGGGGGGGGGGGGGGGGGGGGGGGGGGGGGGGGGGGGGGGGGGGGGGGGGGGGGGGGGGGGGGGGGGGGGGGGGGGGGGGGGGGGGGGGGGGGGGGGGGGGGGGGGGGGGGGGGGGGGGGGGGGGGGGGGGGGGGGGGGGGGGGGGGGGGGGGGGGGGGGGGGGGGGGGGGGGGGGGGGGGGGGGGGGGGGGGGGGGGGGGGGGGGGGGGGGGGGGGGGGGGGGGGGGGGGGGGGGGGGGGGGGGGGGGGGGGGGGGGGGGGGGGGGGGGGGGGGGGGGGGGGGGGGGGGGGGGGGGGGGGGGGGGGGTGGGGGGGGGGGGGGGGGGGGGGGGGGGGGGGGGGGGGGGGGGGGGGGGGGGGGGGGGGGGGGGGGGGGGGGGGGGGGGGGGGGGGGGGGGGGGGGGGGGGGGGGGGGGAGGGGGGGGGGGGGGGGGGGGGGGGGGGGGGGGGGGGGGGGGGGGGGGGGGGGGGGGGGGGGGGGGGGGGGGGGGGGGGGGGGGGGGGGGGGGGTGGGGGGGGGGGGGGGGGGGGGGGGGGGGGGGGGGGGGGGGGGGGGGGGGGGGGGGGGGGGGGGGGGGGGGGGGGGGGGGGGGGGGGGGGGGGGGGGGGGGGGGGGGGGGGGGGGGGGGGGGGGGGGGGGGGGGTGGGGGGGGGGGGGGGGGGGGGGGGGGGGGGGGGGGGGGGGGGGGGGGGGGGGGGGGGGGGGGGGGGGGGGGGGGGGGGGGGGGGGGGGGGGGGGGGGGGGGGGGGGGGGGGGGGGGGGGGGGGGGGGGGGGGGGGGGGGGGGGGGGGGGGGGGGGGGGGGGGGGGGGGGGGGGGGGGGGGGGGGGGGGGGGGGGGGGGGGGGGGGGGGGGGGGGGGGGGGGGGGGGGGGGGGGGGGGGGGGGGTGGGGGGGGGGGGGGGGGGGGGGGGGGGGGGGGGGGGGGGGGGGGGGGGGGGGGGGGGGGGGGGGGGGGGGGGGGGGGGGGGGGGGGGGGGGGGGGGGGGGGGGGGGGGGGGGGGGGGGGGGGGGGGGGGGGGGGGGGGGGGGGGGGGGGGGGGGGGGGGGGGGGGGGGGGGGGGGGGGGGGGGGGGGGGGGGGGGGGGGGGGGGGGGGGGGGGGGGGGGGGGGGGGGGGGGGGGGGGGGGGGGGGGGGGGGGGGGGGGGGGGGGGGGGGGGGGTGGGGGGGGGGGGGGGGGGGGGGGGGGGGGGGGGGGGGGGGGGGGGGGGGGGGGGGGGGGGGGGGGGGGGGGGGGGGGGGGGGGGGGGGGGGGGGGGGGGGGGGGGGGGGGGGGGGGGGGGGGGGGGGGGGGGGGGGGGGGGGGGGGGGGGGGGGGGGGGGGGGGGGGGGGGGGGGGGGGGGGGGGGGGGGGGGGGGGGGGGGGGGGGGGGGGGGGGGGGGGGGGGGGGGGGGGGGGGGGGGGGGGGGGGGGGGGGGGGGGGGGGGGGGGGGGGGGGGGGGGGGGGGGGGGGGGGGGGGGGGGGGGGGGGGGGGGGGGGGGGGGGGGGGGGGGGGGGGGGGGGGGGGGGGGGGGGGGGGGGGGGGGGGGGGGGGGGGGGGGGGGGGGGGGGGGGGGGGGGGGGGGGGGGGGGGGGGGGGGGGGGGGGGGGGGGGGGGGGGGGGGGGGGGGGGGGGGGGGGGGGGGGGGGGGGGGGGGGGGGGGGGGGGGGGGGGGGGGGGGGGGGGGGGGGGGGGGGGGGGGGGGGGGGGGGGGGGGGGGGGGGGGGGGGGGGGGGGGGGGGGGGGGGGGGGGGGGGGGGGGGGGGGGGGGGGGGGGGGGGGGGGGGGGGGGGGGGGGGGGGGGGGGGGGGGGGGGGGGGGGGGGGGGGGGGGGGGGGGGGGGGGGGGGGGGGGGGGGGGGGGGGGGGGGGGGGGGGGGGGGGGGGGGGGGGGGGGGGGGGGGGGGGGGGGGGGGGGGGGGGGGGGGGGGGGGGGGGGGGGGGGGGGGGGGGCGGGGGGGGGGGGGGGGGGGGGGGGGGGGGGGGGGGGGGGGGGGGGGGGGGGGGGGGGGGGGGGGGGGGGGGGGGGGGGGGGGGGGGGGGGGGGGGGGGGGGGGGGGGGGGGGGGGGGGGGGGGGGGGGGGGGGGGGGGGGGGGGGGGGGGGGGGGGGGGGGGGGGGGGGGGGGGGGGGGGGGGGGGGGGGGGGGGGGGGGGGGGGGGGGGGGGGGGGGGGGGGGGGGGGGGGGGGGGGGGGGGGGGGGGGGGGGGGGGGGGGGGGGGGGGGGGGGGGGGGGGGGGGGGGGGGGGGGGGGGGGGGGGGGGGGGGGGGGGGGGGGGGGGGGGGGGGGGGGGGGGGGGGGGGGGGGGGGGGGGGGGGGGGGGGGGGGGGGGGGGGGGGGGGGGGGGGGGGGGGGGGGGGGGGGGGGGGGGGGGGGGGGGGGGGGGGGGGGGGGGGGGGGGGGGGGGGGGGGGGGGGGGGGGGGGGGGGGGGGGGGGGGGGGGGGGGGGGGGGGGGGGGGGGGGGGGGGTGGGGGGGGGGGGGGGGGGGGGGGGGGGGGGGGGGGGGGGGGGGGGGGGGGGGGGGGGGGGGGGGGGGGGGGGGGGGGGGGGGGGGGGGGGGGGGGGGGGGGGGGGGGGGGGGGGGGGGGGGGGGGGGGGGGGGGGGGGGGGGGGGGGGGGGGGGGGGGGGGGGGGGGGGGGGGGGGGGGGGGGGGGGGGGGGGGGGGGGGGGGGGGGGGGGGGGGGGGGGGGGGGGGGGGGGGGGGGGGGGGGGGGGGGGGGGGGGGGGGGGGGGGGGGGGGGGTGGGGGGGGGGGGGGGGGGGGGGGGGGGGGGGGGGGGGGGGGGGGGGGGGGGGGGGGGGGGGGGGGGGGGGGGGGGGGGGGGGGGGGGGGGGGGGGGGGGGTGGGGGGGGGGGGGGGGGGGGGGGGGGGGGGGGGGGGGGGGGGGGGGGGGGGGGGGGGGGGGGGGGGGGGGGGGGGGGGGGGGGGGGGGGGGGGGGGGGGGGGGGGGGGGGGGGGGGGGGGGGGGGGGGGGGGGGGGGGGGGGGGGGGGGGGGGGGGGGGGGGGGGGGGGGGGGGGGGTGGGGGGGTGGGGGGGGGGGGGGGGGGGGGGGGGGGGGGGGGGGGGGGGGGGGGGGGGGGGGGGGGGGGGGGGGGGGGGGGGGGGGGGGGGGGGGGGGGGTGGGGGGGGGGGGGGGGGGGGGGGGGGGTGGGGGGGGGGGGGGGGGGGGGGGGGGGGGGGGGGGGGGGGGGGGGGGGGGGGGGGGGGGGGGGGGGGGGGGGGGGGGGGGGGGGGGGGTGGGGGGGGGGGGGGGGGGGGGGGGGGGGGGGGGGGGGGGGGGGGGGGGGGGGGGGGGGGGGGGGGGGGGGGGGGGGGGGGGGGGGGGGGGGGGGGGGGGGGGGGGGGGGGGGGGGGGGGGGGGGGGGGGGGGGGGGGGGGGGGGGGGGGGGGGGGGGGGGGGGGGGGGGTGGGGGGGGGGGGGGGGGGGGGGGGGGGGGGGGGGGGGGGGGGGGGGGGGGGGGGGGGGGGGGGGGGGGGGGGGGGGGGGGGGGGGGGGGGGGGGGGGGGGGGGGGGGGGGGGGGGGGGGGGGGGGGGGGGGGGGGGGGGGGGGGGGGGGGGGGGGGGGGGGGGGGGGGGGGGGGGGGGGGGGGGGGGGGGGGGGGGGGGGGGGGGGGGGGGGGGGGGGGGGGGGGGGGGGGGGGGGGGGGGGGGGGGGGGGGGGGGGGGGGGGGGGGGGGGGGGGGGGGGGGGGGGGGGGGGGGGGGGGGGGGGGGGGGGGGGGGGGGGGGGGGGGGGGGGGGGGGGGGGGGGGGGGGGGGGGGGGGGGGGGGGGGGGGGGGGGGGGGGGGGGGGGGGGGGGGGGGGGGGGGGGGGGGGGGGGGGGGGGGGGGGGGGGGGGGGGGGGGGGGGGGGGGGGGGGGGGGGGGGGGGGGGGGGGGGGGGGGGGGGGGGGGGGGGGGGGGGGGGGGGGGGGGGGGGGGGGGGGGGGGGGGGGGGGGGGGGGGGGGGGGGGGGGGGGGGGGGGGGGGGGGGGGGGGGGGGGGGGGGGGGGGGGGGGGGGGGGGGGGGGGGGGGGGGGGGGGGGGGGGGGGGGGGGGGGGGGGGGGGGGGGGGGGGGGGGGGGGGGGGGGGGGGGGGGGGGGGGGGGGGGGGGGGGGGGGGGGGGGGGGGGGGGGGGGGGGGGGGGGGGGGGGGGGGGGGGGGGGGGGGGGGGGGGGGGGGGGGGGGGGGGGGGGGGGGGGGGGGGGGGGGGGGGGGGGGGGGGGGGGGGGGGGGGGGGGGGGGGGGGGGGGGGGGGGGGGGGGGGGGGGGGGGGGGGGGGGGGGGGGGGGGGGGGGGGGGGGGGGGGGGGGGGGGGGGGGGGGGGGGGGGGGGGGGGGGGGGGGGGGGGGGGGGGGGGGGGGGGGGGGGTGGGGGGGTGGGGGGGGGGGGGGGGGGGGGGGGGGGGGGGGGGGGGGGGGGGGGGGGGGGGGGGTGGGGGGGGGGGGGGGGGGGGGGGGGGGGGGGGGGGGGGGGGGGGGGGGGGGGGGGGGGGGGGGGGGGGGGGGGGGGGGGGGGGGGGGGGGGGGGGGGGGGGGGGGGGGGGGGGGGGGGGGGGGGGGGGGGGGGGGGGGGGGGGGGGGGGGGGGGGGGGGGGGGGGGGGGGGGGGGGGGGGGGG
>JARWBY010000152.1:47500-50000 GCA_030347435.1 Clarias fuscus
GGGGGGGGGGGGGGGGGGGGGGGGGGGGGGGGGGGGGGGGGGGGGGGGGGGGGGGGGGGGGGGGGGGGGGGGGGGGGGGGGGGGGGGGGGGGGGGGGGGGGGGGGGGGGGGGGGGGGGGGGGGGGGGGGGGGGGGGGGGGGGGGGGGGGGGGGGGGGTGGGGGGGGGGGGGGGGGGGGGGGGGGGGGGGGGGGGGGGGGGGGGGGGGGGGGGGGGGGGGGGGGGGGGGGGGGGGGGGGGGGGGGGGGGGGGGTGGGGGGGGGGGGGGGGGGGGGGGGGGGGGGGGGGGGGGGGGGGGGGGGGGGGGGGGGGGGGGGGGGGGGGGGGGGGGGGGGGGGGGGGGGGGGGGGGGGGGGGGGGGGGGGGGGGGGGTGGGGGGGGGGGGGGGGGGGGGGGGGGGGGGGGTGGGGGGGGGGGGGGGGGGGGGGGGGGGGGGGGGGGGGGGGGGGGGGGGTGGGGGGGGGGGGGGGGGGGGGGGGGGGGGGGGGGGGGGGGGGGGGGGGGGGGGGGGGGGGGGGGGGGGGGGGTGGGGGGGGGGGGGGGGGGGGGGGGGGGGGGGGGGGGGGGGGGGGGGGGGGTGGGGGGGGGGGGGGGGGGGGGGGGGGGGGGGGGGGGGGGGGGGGGGGGGGGGGGGGGGGGGGGGGGGGGGGGGGGGGGGGGGGGGGGGGGGGGGGGGGGGGGGGGGGGGGGGGGGGGGGGGGGGGGGGGGGGGGGGGGGGGGGGGGGGGGGGGGGGGGGGGGGGGGGGGGGGGGGGGGGGGGGGGGGGGGGGGGGGGGGGGGGGGGGGGGGGGGGGGGGGGGGGGGGGGGGGGGGGGGGGGGGGGGGGGGGGGGGGGGGGGGGGGGGGGGGGGGGGGGGGGGGGGGGGGGGGGGGGGGGGGGGGGGGGGGGGGGGGGGGGGGGGGGGGGGGGGGGGGGGGGGGGGGGGGGGGGGTGGGGGGGGGGGGGGGGGGGGGGGGGGGGGGGGGGGGGGGGGGGGGGGGGGGGGGGGGGGGGGGGGGGGGGGGGGGGGGGGGGGGGGGGGGGGGGGGGGGGGGGGGGGGGGGGGGGGGGGGGGGGGGGGGGGGGGGGGGGGGGGGGGGGGGGGGGGGGGGGGGGGGGGGGGGGGGGGGGGGGGGGGGGGGGGGGGGGGGGGGGGGGGGGGGGGGGGGGGTGGGGGGGGGGGGGGGGGGGGGGGGGGGGGGGGGGGGGGGGGGGGGGGGGGGGGGGGGGGGGGGGGGGGGGGGGGGGGGGGGGGGGGGGGGGGGGGGGGGGGGGGGGGGGGGGGGGGGGGGTGGGGGGGGGGGGGGGGGGGGGGGGGGGGGGGGGGGGTGGGGGGGGGGGGGGGGGGGGGGGGGGGGGGGGGGGGGGGGGGGGGGGGGGGGGGGGGGGGGGGGGGGGGGGGGGGGGGGGGTGGGGGGGTGGGGGGGGGGGGGGGGGGGGGGGGGGGGGGGGGGGGGGGGGGGGGGGGGGGGGGGGGGGGGGGGGGGGGGGGGGGGGGGGGGGGGGGGGGGGGGGGGGGGGGGGGGGGGGGGGGGGGGGGGGGGGGGGGGGGGGGGGGGGGGGGGGGGGGGGGGGGGGGGGGGGGGGGGGGGGGGGGGGGGGGGGGGGGGGGGGGGGGGGGGGGGTGGGGGGGGGGGGGGGGGGGGGGGGGGGGGGGGGGGGGGGGGGGGGGGTGGGGGGGGGGGGGGGGGGGGGGGGGGGGGGGGGGGGGGGGGGGGGGGGGGGGGGGGGGGGGGGGGGGGGGGGGGGGGGGGGGGGGGGGGGGGGGGGGGGGGGGGGGGGGGGGGGGGGGGGGGGGGGGGGGGGGGGGGGGGGGGGGGGGGGGGGGGGGGGGGGGGGGGGGGGGGGGGGGGGGGGGGGGGGGGGGGGGGGGGGGGGGGGGGGGGGGGGGGGGGGGGGGGGGGGGGGGGGGGGGGGGGGGGGGGGGGGGGGGGGGGGGGGGGGGGGGGGGGGTGGGGGGGGGGGGGGGGGGGGGGGGGGGGGGGGGGGGGGGGGGGGGGGGGGGGGGGGGGGGGGGGGGGGGGGGGTGGGGGGGGGGGGGGGGGGGGGGGGGGGGGGGGGGGGGGGGGGGGGGGTGGGGGGGGGGGGGGGGGGTGGGGGGGGGGGGGGGGGGGGGGGGGGGGGGGGGGGGGGGGGGGGGGGGGGGGGGGGGGGGGGGGGGGGGGGGGGGGGGGGGGGGGGGGGGGGGGGGGGGGGGGGGGGGGGGGGGGGGGGGGGGGGGGGGGGGGGGGGGGGGGGGGGGGGGGGGGGGGGGGGGGGGGGGGGGGGGGGGGGGGGGGGGGGGGGGGGGGGTGGGGGGGGGGGGGGGGGGGGGGGGGGGGGGGGGGGGGGGGGGGGGGGGGGGGGGGGGGGGGGGGTGGGGGGGGGGGTGGGGGGGGGGGGGGGGGGGGGGGGGGGGGGGGGGGGGGGGGGGGGGGGGGGGGGGGGGGGGGGGGGGGGGGGGGGGGGGGGGGGGGGGGGGGGGGGGGGGGGGGGGGGGGGGGGGGGGGGGGGGGGGGGGGGGGGGGGGGGGGGGGGGGG
>JARWBY010000153.1:0-105000 GCA_030347435.1 Clarias fuscus
CTGGCTTTCATCCCCTTCACAGTACTGAAACTGCCCTTAATAAAATCACTAATGACCTCCTTATGGCTGCTGACTCTGGTCTACTTACAATTCTTATTCTTCTTGATTTGACTGCAGCCTTTGATACCATCTCTCACACCATTCTTCTCACCAGACTGTCGTCTATTGGCATTTCTCACACACCTCTTGACTGGTTTTACTCTTATCTCTCTGGCCGCTCTCAGTTTATACATCTCAAATCATTCTGTTCTCAGCCTTCCCCTGTTACTACCAGTGTTCCCCAGGGTTCTGTCCTGGGGCCCCTTCTTTTCATCATTTATCTTCTCCCACTTGGTAATATCTTTCGTAAATTTAATATCCATTTTCACTGTTTTGCTGATGACACCCAGCTCTATCTCTCTTGCCATCCTAATTCCTCACTTCCACCCTCCTCCCTTACTAACTGCCTTTATGAAATAAAGTCTTGGTTTAGACACAATTTCCTTAAATTGAATACGGATAAAACAGAAATCCTTCTCATCGGCGCCAAATCCTTACTATCCAAAGTCAACAGTTTTACCCTCACAATTGACAGTTCATCAGTTTCTCCATCTCATCAAGTTAAGAGTTTGGGTGTCATCCTCGATAGCTCATTATCATTCCAATCTCACATTAACAATATTACTCGCTCTGCATACTTCCATCTGCGCAATATTAATCGTCTTCGTCCCTCTCTCTCCACCAATTGTACTTCTATCCTTGTCCACAGTTTGGTGTCCTCTTGTATTGACTACTGCAATTCTCTTCTCTTTGGTCTTCCCCAGAAATCCCTCCATAAGCTACAACTCGTCCTAAACCCAGCAGCTCGCATCATTACCAAAACCCCTTCTTTCCATCATATCACCTCTGTTCTGCAGCAACTCCACTGGCTCCCCATAAAATACAGAATTGAATTTAAAATAATTCTGCTCACTTTCAAGTTAATCCATAATCTTGCCCCTCCTTATCTACTAGATCTACTACAAATTGTCACTTCTTCTCATTCTCTTAGATCATCTGCTTCCATTCGCTTGGTCGTACCCTATGCCCATTCTGTGGAACTCCCTTCCACCTGACATCCGTAATTTAGATTCTCTCTCTCTCTCTTTAAAACCAGACTCAAAACCCATCTATTTATTAAAGCTTACTCTCCTTAAATTCACTGTATTCTTTTGTACATGTTTGTGTGTCGTTTGGTTGCTTGTATTTCCTATTTGTATCGTTGATTGTTTTTTGTACAGTGTCCTTGAGTGTTATGAAAGGTGCTTATAAATAAAATGTATTATTATTATTATTATTATTATTATTATTATTAAGCCAGTGATGGACAACTCACATTTGCATGTTTATTTTTTTTAGCGTATAAAAGTTGTTTTGAGGGTTCAAATCATGTGGAAGTGTAAATTGTGTGGTTTTTCTAGTGCGTTAAAAATAGTTATTAAGATATTACAGGCTCAACCATGGCCAGTATTCTACAGTTTCACCTTGCTTGTATAATAACTGCATGTGTACATTCAGTACTTTCAATTAACTGAAGGTCCATTTGTCAAGAGAACATTAAGATAAAAGAGTGGTACCCTTAGATCGAGACAGTCATTCCCGTACATTTCATTGCCCAGTCTGTGATTTTAACCAGTCATTTGTTGAGCAGGAAATGTTCATTCATTTAAGGGGTCACTTAAGATGGAAATAAATGGTGCCATGTCCATTTATGGCCTGCAAGTTTAAAACAAATGTTTACTCCACCTATAATGCACACAAGTGCAGAAAACATCGAAATGAATCAGACTATGATAAACAGTTGTAGTTGTAATGCAACATGTGGGATCTCAGGATAGTGACATTGAACATGATCCAGAAGAAATTGAATATCTTGAAGAAAGTGATCTCAGTCCAGGTAATAGCACTGATGGATTACCAAAGCAGTTACAATAAAATCTGGCAGCTTTCTTCTTGAAAATGCAAACTGTTCTCCATGTATCACAGAGGGCAACACAGGAAATCATTGAGAATATTGATCAGTTGTTTTCATTGTCAGAACCTGTTGTTAGAGAATCTGTAATCAAAATATTGAAACAACATAACTGCCCTGTTACTGACACACTTGTAAGTGATATTGTGCAGGCAGTTTCAGAGTGTAATGTTTTGCATAAATCTGTTACTTATGAAGGACCATTGTCAACAGCTAAGAGGAGAAAATCATATTACGAGGAGAAGTTTCCACTTGTTAAGCCTGTAGAGTACCTTATTGAGTCGTCACAGCGTACTTATATGTATGACAAAACCAGATGTACTTGAGAAGGTGCAAGATACCACTTCACATTTGCCTGGAGAGTATTTGTCATACTGTGATGGCTCCTACTATCAGGACAACGTGCTTCTCTCAGAAGAGGGTCAGAAGTTATGACGATGTACTGTATGTCAGTTTGGATATGGCAAAGATTTTGCATCTCTCTTGAGTGACAAAGACTCTTGAAAAAGAGGGTGTCTACATTGAAACACTTGGTGACTGCCTCAAAGGGACAGTCTACTCTGTTTTTGGCCGATAACCTTGCTGCTCATGGTTTTGGTTTCAGTGAGAGTTTCAGGTCTACATATTTCTGCAGATTTTGCCTTGCTACAAAGACAGACATACAAGCATCAGATGCAGTCACTGGTAATTTTGAAATGAGAACCAACGATCTGCATAAATAAATTCATACATGACATACAGAACGGTGACATTGATAAAAGTTATGGTGTAAAACACAGTTGTGTTCTCTCTGACAATATCTCTTATTTCCACCAGACATCCTACATGACTTGTTTGAAGGTGTGGTTCCTGTGGAGCTGGCCCACTGTCTCAAAGGTCTGATTGCAAATAAATATTTTACTTTGGAAAAGCTAAACAGGGCAATACTGTATTTTCCCTTTCAACATTCTGATAAGGTTGACCGCCCTCACCCAAGTCCACAAAACTTTCGAGGAACAATAGGTGGGAATGGTCATGAGAACCACACTCTACTTAGATTGTTACCGATACTCATTGGCTCCACAGTCTCAGAAGGGGACAAATATTGGGAGGTCCTAATGGACCTAAAAGATATAGTTGATCTTGCTGTGTCTCATACTTTCACAAATGAAACCACTGTAAAATTTCCGATCATAGGCAGGTGCTTCAGGAAGTCTTCCCTAGCTTACAATTACGGCCAAAGCATCATTACATTGAGCATTATCCTCAACTCATAAGGTGCTTTGGTCCTCTGGTGCATCTCTGGACAATGAGAGTTTTCAAGAAAATTGTTCATGACACTCGTAACTACAAGAATGTGTTGAAAACCTTAGCAGAGAGGCACCAAAGCATGATGGCATTCTATCCGTCATCACCAAGATTTCTTAGGCCACCAGTACAGACTTCTAAAGTGGAGTCTATCTTCGTTGAGTCATTGCCTGCTGAAACACATGTGTTAATATTTAGCACCACAAAAAACAGCACTGTATATGGCACAAAACAAACTGTTGAAAGGACAACTTTTGTCATTGGCATGTTTGTTTGTACTGGGGCACATGCTGCCTTGCCTGAGTTTAAAGAGATCAGACACACATTACTTATTGGAAATGACATCTTTTTTCCCTGTTGAAAGACTATGAGACCTGGTATATTGACCATTTGCGGTCATCAATGAAATCTATGAGTCAGCTACATGACCAAATGCCACAGTTTGCCTACAGGGTTTCAAGAAAATTAATTCTTACAACTAAACATTTCATTCCAGTGTCCGAATGAAAAAGGCAGCACCACACCAAGCAGCCATCCTCAGTCTTTTTGCATCTTTACCTGAAGGAGACTGAAGATCTGTCTAGAGCTTTCTATGAAGCTCAGCTTCCTGGACACACTGGACACCATCTTAAAAGTAATGTATGTTTTCCACTACGATTCCTGTGTTACATTATGTCAAAGTTAAATGCATGTCATGTAGTGGTTAGTTGACTAACCAGTCTAAGTCAATTGAGTACTGGAGTACACAATGGAGTGGGTTTTGTACTGTGTTGTGAAACATTTACCAAAGATTAAACATGAACAGATTTTGGAGATTGCTCCTATTTGCTTAGTAACCTGACAGCATTGGTAACACTCAAGGAAGTTACTGCTAATGGCTTCCATAAAGCACAACTTTTGTGCACATTAAACAAGAAAAGGTGTGTGTTAATCAGTAAAATTCACTGTTGGGTAGACATCAACCCATATGCTGGTAGGTTATCTTGCTAAAAGTCACTAAGATAACCTTTGTGCTCATCTTAGAAAGAAATACGGTGACCTACACTACGGTGACCTGTGCATTTAACTGCATGTCAAAAACAAACAAGAATGGTCTTAGACCTTGGTGCAAGCTTCAAGTCTATCAGTAGGGGAACAGTTTTTATTATTAAGAAAAAGTTGAGAGCCAGCACATGAAGTAGCTCTTTGTTTTTTTTTTTCCCCCTAACGCAGTGTAAATGGAATCAACTGATGTTCTGAAACTACGGGTCGTCCTTGATGATGTCAATGCTGAGAGGCTTGTTTTTCCCCCCCTCGTCCTGAGCCTGTACAAACCCTAATATTTGAAGTAAAAAATAAGCTGAACCTGACGTATGACTTTCGCCTTCAGTTTGAGGATCCAGAGTTTGACAATGCGCTGTGCAATTTAGTTAACACAGAGGACCTACCATCCAAGGCAACTATAAAGATAATAAGAATAATTGAGTTAGATCAAAGTTCAACCAGTACAGATGACACCGTGTTACTGTCTGGTAGGACAGATTCGTTTTCGATAGCACCAGATCGTCTTTGCCAGTGGCCAGAGGTTTTTGTGGTTCCAACTTTCTCATATGAGGTGGAGTATGCTTTCAGAGAGGGCAACTCTGCATTTGTAAAAGATGGGGAAATCATTAGGTTAACAAGGGATCAAAAACACAATATACTTGAAGTTATGGCTGCTGAGATGTATAAGCATAAAGCATATCTTAGTAGCAAACAGATTGGCAAGGCTGTAGAGGCACTTGTGAACAAACATTCCTGTTTGAAAGAAAGAGGTTCCAAAACAGGATGTAAGGGGTTGGAAGAACAGCCTTCGGTTCAAGATGGGCAACTACAGAACCAAACTGAGCAGAGCTGGCATAAAGGATGTAACTGGGAATGCAGGAAAGCGCAGCAGGACTAATACAGAGGGTGTAGCATCGAGGGCCAACATCAAAAGACCCAGAAGAGGGGAGGTTAACTTCCTTCCCAATTATCCCCAGGGAGAATCTAAGGACACACTGGAGACCCAAAGGTTTAAAATCGTGGAGCAGTTCAAGAAGACATCTGCAGAAAGAGACATGATTTTTCTCCGTCAACATATGCAGCGCACCTTTGCACTCAGACGTGAAGAAATTGTAAATTCAGCTCCTCTCCCATTGCTGAACTTAAGGACAGATGGCCTGCACTCTTCTGTGAATCTCAAGTGAGTAAAATAAATAATTGCGCACATGCCCCTTGTTTCTGACCAACATTGTCAGAAATCTGGATAAAGAGGTTGAAATTAGGTAGTTAAGAAGATAGGGAGATGTACTTTCAGTCTCAGATGACTTATAGATGTATAGTAATGAGTTTATCTTTACAACCTGTGCTTGTTGTTTTCCATGCAGCTCTACAGTGAGTTCCACAGGATCACCGATCAGAATCTACCGTTTCCCTTCTTTGCTGCACTTGACAAATATGCACCTCAGCTGCTAACGCTCTACAAAAAAAGGAAGACTGGAATTTTTTAAAGAAGGTAGAAGACATTTTAATGGCATATGAAGAACAGGTAAAAATGTTTTTAATATATTACATTTACTTTGAATGTGATGTGTGGACCTTACACCCTCCTTTATTTGCGCGACAGGACAAGAACGACATCAGTGCAGCTAGAACAGCAGCCCTGGCTGGCCTACCACTATATTTAAAGGAGGATTCATCAGAAGTCTTCAAAATTTGCAAGGTAATTAATATTATTATTAAATATAATGTTGATGGAAAAAGTCCTAGTTGTACTTTTTAAATCTGTCAAATTAAGGGTGTCAAATTAAGGGGGTGCAAACTTTTGCACTCAACTGTATTTGCTGATGCACTTTAGATGTATAGAAGCATAATTTCAAGGAGACTGCATAGTAAATAAGAGGAAACCTGTTTGTAAACTGATTAAATAACACTGATAAATAAGATCCATACTAAGGATGTATTCCCCTTTTCAGGATGAGTTTGAGGCAACCCAAAAGGGGGCAATAGCTTTGGTGGCAGTGGTGAAGAGGAACCACCTGCAGGAGTTCCCTTTGAAACGCAACACGTGTCAATCATAATTGAGGATCAGGTTGTAATGTCTCACAGATCTTGAACAGATTCACTGGTGATTTTGTTTGGACTGATCTATGCTCTCCATTTGAGATACCCTGAGAAGCGAAGTGGATTTTTTGAGTTCATACAGGTTGTTCTGTTAAACCTTAATGATGGTAGAAAGCACCAGAAGTTACAGGCCTTGCGAAATGAGCTGGAATGAAGTTCTCAGCCTGTTTTGTCACTGAAGGTTGGCAGTGTTTAAAAGTAATGCTTTAGCTTGCATGACAAAAGTTCGTCAACAAGAACAATAAATGGCTCAGTCAAATTTCTTTCATACATTCAACATATCTGTTCCTAGTTTGTGTTAGACGTACTCAGCAGGGACATTTTTAGTTATTAATTTTCTTGTGTTTTGCAGTGCATTAACACTTGAACTGTTTATATACATTAGTTTTACAACATGTGTGACATTTTATACAGTACAAAAGCTTCATTTTATAAAGTTATGGACTTTATGACTCTAGTGAAAAATAGTATCAAACAACCCAAATATTCTAAATCAATTAAAGGGAAGAAGTGAAGTGATGATTACAATAACTTGTTTAGTATGCATCTTACAGAAAAGAGTAACAATTTGGGTGGGTGTTATTAATAAAATGTTTAGTTTAGCATATTGGAAATTGAATGCATTTTTCTTGGATCTTGGAACATTGAACAAATGCCATTTACAAAAGTAAATGTGAAAAAAATTCTGTTAAAATATCTGTGGTCTGTGGACATCCAAAATCTTTATAGAGGAAGCTTCTAAATAAAATGTCTTTACATCACATAATTACCAGCATAATATGATTGTGTTCTCTACACCGATTTCAGTTACTTAAATAGACATTTTTGTTTGATAAACTAAATCGAAGGGCATACATACAGATGGTAAATTTAGGTTAACCATTGAGAAGGTATATTGTGTGATCACTTACTGATAAACGAAACCCAAAGATAATTGGGAAGAGTACATTTTATTTTGAGAGTTGTGAACAGTAAGATGTTCGAACACTGAAATGTGTAGTCATGTGTGATTGTTAAATGTTGAACTAAATAAATAGTTCAAGTTGTGTCAGATATATGAGTGTATATGAGTTATTACAACTTAAATGATATAAGGCAATACGTTTCCTCAAATGACTTAAGTAGCCACAACAAAGATTAAAGCTGTCCTGACTAGATTGTAATAATTTTCCTTAGTGGAAGATGAATGAGTAATTGGAACTTAAGTGATAATATTTATGTAAAAATATTTATAAAGGTTTGTCGTACTCATTTTTAACAAGTTAGGATGAATGTTTCATACGAGTCCAAATTATTTCATAGTGTTAGTTATTTGTACTCAAATCTAATAATTTTTACCCTTAAATAGTATGAGTTAATAAACCTGAATGGTTCAAGGCAATCGGTTTCCTCAAACAGTTTGAGTTGAACTAACTCATCGGGTTTCACAGTGTATAGTTTACACGTATATTCTGTTTAGTTCCTGACCATAAAATATGAATCACTGAGAATCAAGAATTCGTTATTTTATAACAAACAAACTTTTGAGGTGTGTGTGTTGTGTGAGAATGGATCGTGCATGTGTATGTTCACTATCTTTATTTTAGGGGTTAAAATATACAGGCTATCAGGTATGGTTTGATTCAATAATAAAAAAATGTTTGGGTGATAAAGATGGAATTCAAACTCAGGTTGCCATGCATACGTTGAACTAAAGAGTCATGCACTTAATATTACCATTTTGGTGGAGTCATGTCCTGAGATTGGAAACAGGGCTGATGTGATACAAATGCCAGGGGTGTATTTTTTTTATCCCAGTTTATCATAATCCACATATCCTCGCCATCACATCTGGACGGTATGAATGTTGGCTATTATAAGTTGCGAATGGATATTAAAAGCTTATTATTTACATATGCAATCACAGGAACTGCAAAAATAAATACAAACAAGAGATGAGCGAATCCGGATTCACCTGGGCTTAATAACCCAATCTTTTATATGACTCACAATTCACAAATCCTCATTTACTCAAATCCGTTGTGTCCCAAGTTATCTTATTGCTAACAACATAGATAAATGCAAACTGAGAATTATATCATTCAGTTGTTCTGAGTAGCAACTAGTAACTGTAGAACCAAATACCTGACTAAGTTGTTTAGGAAACATAGAAGACTCAAAATCGCAGGTACTGATTCATATGAACCGTGGGATTTAGCAGATCCATTGGACTTGTAGCAAGCATGAGTGAAACAGCCAGATACAAGGGACTTAGCGTGACAAGTGTAAAGCTAAAATAAGTGAAAAGGTGGAGCTGAAGGCATTCGACAGATAACTGTGACACACTCAGAGTATGACATCACAGTATGCATCACCTCACAGTCACTAATGGAGCACAGGTACAGACAACGAACAAGCACCATCTGTGAGAGAATACTTCAGTAACTATGAGGTCACAGTATAGGGTCTGCGTATAAAAATCCTACGTGTAAGTCAAGAGACGGCAGTAAGTAACATGAGACAGGGAAGCGCATCGGCTGCTGGTCATCCCAGGGACAATGATGGTATGATAATACCGATCTGCACTTATACAAAGGACCGATTACTGACTATCACTTAAATCTGAGTTATTTGATATTTGATTTAAATACTATTCTGCTCAATACAAGAGAGAAACAGTAATATATATTATGCTATGATTGTTTTTTGAGTGTGAATTCCATGTGTTCACAAAATTTTTTATATGATATTGTGTGTTACATGTTTGCTAAATCGTTAATGAACAGTACATGTTAAGCGTAGTTAAATAATTTTGTTGTATTTATTAACATTTTATTTTACTAATATTAGAAATATTGATGTACTTTTTTTGTGGTTTTTCATTTAAGGTTATCATTTATTTTTATGTTTAGAAGCAAAAGAGACTCAAAATACTACACATGTAAACTATACAGGTACTATACATGTCCTGGCTGATTCATCTGAACTGTGAGATTCAGCGGATCCATCAGACTCATAGCAGATCGTGAAAGAGCTGGATCCAAGGTGCGTTCTGATCGGCCTGAAGTACACTGCGAAGTATACTTCACAGGGAGTTCAGCCATGTTTAGTGTGATTCCAAACTGCAGGGAGGAAAAATGTTCAGTCCAAAGTAGGGCTGAAACAATTCCTCGAGTAAATCGATTACAAAAAATGATAGATACAAAATCTTCTGCCTCAAAGCTTATTTTAATTCATTTTAAAAGCTTGCATTACGTTTTTGCCTACAAAGAAGTGCTTATCACAAAGCGGAAGGAGACACAAACAGTTAGCTGTGTATTGATTTGAGGGAGCGTTCTGTTGCAGGCTGCAAAATGAAAGGGAGTGATAAAATTATATTTACATTTATTTTAAAGTCATTTGGAATGACTTTTTTTTTGTTTAATAAGAAATAAGAATGTATGGCACAGTAATGCACTTAATTAATCTCAGTCAACTTTAAGCTATTCCTTCTATTGTGAATGTTGATTTTTGATAAAATGATTTTTGATTAAAAAATAAAAGTCGATTTTTCTAAAAAGAAAACCAATTAATCTTTGTTTCTCTTACATATTTTACATTGCTGTTTAATTAAGCAAAAGTACATTTTATCCGATTAGTCGATTAAATATTTTTAGGGGTGCTCCAATTGATTGGTCGACGATCATAATCGGCCGATAATAGCCTTGGGAAGTTTGATCGGCAGTCTCAATAATGGTTGATATAGAAAAGCCGATCAGATGACACAAAACTCACGAGACAATTTTTTTTTTTGCGCGCTGCTCAAATGGCTTCACCGGTCTGGCAATTCTGTGTGTTGTGAGAAAAGACCATATATTAACAATCGGCAACCTGTGCAACAAGACAATTCCACGAAGCGGGAAGCACCCAAAGCATTTTAACACCACCAACCTCATTAGACATTTGAGAGAGCGGGAGAGTTCAGTAACTCGCACGCTGCCGCTCACTCAGCCCTCGGTAATACCGCTATCTAACCTACGCGGTTCCGCACGGTGGCCAAAAGTACAGTTCATCATGATTCACCGCGAGTTTTGTCGCAGTGATTACCTTTCCATCTCTCCGCGCGAAACATTAAACATGTTTGTCAAACGTTTAATTTTTCATGTAAACATGTTTAATTAAAAATGTTTGGCGGCCCTCGCGGATGCTTGCGGTTCTTGCAGAACTTTCAGCAACGTCCGTTCTACTTGTCTGCTATTTTATTTAATTTTAAATAAATTGTTTATTTAAATAATTTTAAATAAATACATTATTTTATTTAAGCTCTAAGCTGTTCCCAATTACTAACCAAACACAGTGTGCTATGGTTTAAGTTGATGTGTTGCACATGTTGCTTGCCAATAAATATAGTTGTCAATTCATGATATTTCTCTTCTTGCAATTTCAATACTTAATTTACATTGTTGTTAGATATAGTTTAATAAAGACCGCTACATGATAAGGCTTCGAGTAGACCCTGTAATCGGTGATCGGTATCGGCCGATACTGCTTCTAGTGATCGGAGATCGGCCCCAAAAATCCTGATCGGAGCACCCCTAAATTTTTTGGTAGATTACTAAAATATTCGACAGCTAGAGCCCTAGTCCAAAGGGAAGTGTGAACAAGTGAACAACAGGTCTTCACAAGATTAAGCTGGATAGCTCATACACACCTTCACGTAGGCACACAAAACTCGGTACACATTTCGAGCTCACTGAGCAGAACAACTTTCGCACTGCATGTCCTGGCCTCAACTCAACAGGAGGCCGGTTATATTAGGTTGTTCGCAAAAACACACCCGATGTATTTTGATATACACCTCGTAGAAAATTTATTACAACGCCATCTAACCGGGCCGATGCAAAATTGTAGAGGGATTTTTAAAATCTCAAACGGGTCAGCCGTGATAATGTCGTAAATGTACACTGAAAAATTATTAATAACCTTGTGTGGCATTATATTGCATGACATTATATTCAGTGACACGTTGTGACATCATGTTCAGGGACATCACATTCAGGACCATTATAGTGTGAGGCTTATTTTTCAGCATCTGCGTCCTATTGTACACACATACCTGTATACACATCACAAATGTTAACACACACACACACAAACACATCACACCCACATACACACATTACAAATGTTAACACCCACATACACACACATTACAAATGTTAACACCCACATACACACACATTACAAATGTTAACACCCACACACACGCCCCTCTCACGATGCACACACGAGCACAAACACACATCACAATGTTAACAGTCTCACATCACACACAAAATAACACACACATCACTCATGTTAACACACAGACTCACATCCACACATCACACACTAACCCTCACGTATACACACACACACACACACACACACACACACACACACACACACACACTCAATAAATATTTAGGGCCCAAACTGACATTAGACCTGTATAGTGTGTGATTGTGTTGTGCGGTGCAACCGGGTGGTGATGGCTTTTTCGAGGTCTTGAAACACTTGAATAACACACAGGCATCGTCGTTGCTTGCAGCTATATTTATATTTATTATCAGGGTGCTTCAAATAGTGTTTTGTTGCTGAGTTTTGTCAAGGTAAGTTCCCATAAGTAAAACTGCACATGGAGCAGGGAGTAGGGAGCACCCTGTAATACTAGTAAGTGTACTTCAAAGCGTGCTGTGGAAATCTCATACAACAGTGCATTAAATATTCAATATTTATTAAAACAAAAACTGATAACTTATAGCACTTACTATTGAAACATGTAAAACTCATATATAAATTATTTGACTAATGTACAAGATGTATGTTTTTTTTTTTTTTTACAAAATGACTAGCCTATATAATACTAAGGGTTGATTAAATTAAAATTTTAATTAATATGATGTCATCCTCAATTCCCTTCCATTCTCTTTTCTGGTGAAGTGAAGACCTGTTGTTCAGTTTTGCCGTACACCATTCGCAGGTCCCTTTGAACAGAGCAGTTTCGCTTGCTGTGGTTTGGAATCACACGTAAATTTGCTGAACACGCCGTAAAGTATACTTCGCAGGGTACTTCAGGCCAATCGGTGCACACCAACTGTTTCATGAGTCCAAGGTTTCTGTGGACTGTAGGGGTTCAGTGCCCTATATAGTGGAAGGACCATGGCAAATGCAGGCAAATTCCCTATGGACTCCCTAAGTGACTCAATCCATTTAGAGAGTGATTCAGAAGGATTCAAATCCACAAACAGATCCAGGTTTCTCATCACTAATACAAACATGCACATGAAATTTGGTGCGCAACTAGTCCTGTGCGGGTTGCCGTAGACCCATGAAAGAGCTGTCAAATCATGCAGCATAGATGAGAATGGGGTGCTATAACTTTTCCAGGGGGACCTTTTCTAAGGCCCCAAAATGTCCCACAGACTTAACATTGATTTGACAGATTGTAGCACAGAGCAAGAATTTTGTAGAAATCTCTAATTTACCAAATTTAAAGTGGTTTCTGTCATTTTTCAATCTTCAACATTAATCTCTGCATGACTAACACTGACTAGACATGTCAGTTTAATTTTTTGACTCATGCCAGCAAAGAGGTATTCTAACATCCTACACATGCTAGCAGTGAATTGCTATATGCTAATGTTCGGTAGCTAAGAGCTACAACATGTTAAAATTGTGTTACGATCATGCAAACAACATGCTAATCACATTGGTGTCGTGCTATCCACATGCTAATCATGCTGGTGATACTAATCATATTAGCATCAAGCTAGCAATATGCTAATCATGTTAGCATTATGTAAGCAACATGCTAATCACATTGAAATTATACTAGCAAAATGGTAATTATGTTAACATGATGCTAGTGACATAAATATGTTAACACCATACTAAAGATTGTTGCTAACAACAACAAATGTTGCTAATCAACCTAGCAACATGTTAGCATTCTTACCAGAAACGCACTAATCACACTGGAGTCATGCTTACAGCATGCTTATAATGCTAGCATCATGTTATCAACATGCACTTTGTTGTCTGCTGTCTTTGTTGTCTCTTTTTTGTAAAGAAATTGATAGTTTTTTAGGTTAACTTAAAAATGTAAAAATATGCGTTGTTAAATTTATGTTGTGTTGTTAATTTATGTCGTTGCTTGTATGTAGCACATTGGTCCTGGAGGAACGTTGTTTCGTTTCACTGTGTACTGAACAGTATATGGTTGAAATGACAATAAAAAGCCTACTTCACTTGATCATGCTAGCAACATTCTAATCAACTTAACAGCCTGCTAATATTGGTAGCATGTTAGCAACATGCTAAGCATGATAGCATTGTCCTAGTGATATTCTAATGCAGCAACATGCTAATCATGTTAGCATCATGCTAGCAACAGAGCTCATTTTACTCAGGCTAACCAATCAGTCTCTAAGTATAATTGTGAAGCTGTCAAGCCAAGCCCTATGCTCGAGTTTTTAGAAAATCTACCTCTAGTTTTATTTGCAAAATAACAGGCTAAGCAGTAACAAGTAATTTTTGGTTACTGTTCGTTAGAGCTGGGCGATATGCCCTATAAATTGTTCAAATATAAATAATGTTAAAATATAGTGTTTTAAAAATATTATTATTATTTATTTGAGCAAAACGATATAACCAAACATGAAGTGCTTATTTGGATTTGCATCGAGGTATACGGTGGGGAAATGTGGTCACTGTTTTCACCTGGCTTTTAGCCAGTGTTTTCGCACTGCCGCCCGCTTGTCTTGTTTGGCTGGCAGTGCCAAACACGACGTCTATTCATCAGTGTGGCTCTGTTTGACATGCGCGAGTAAATTAGTCATGCTCGAGTAAATTAGCTTCCTTTAGTTGCCACAAACTTTTTACATCGCACTCTCATGTGCAATCTAAACCAAGAAACAATAGTTTAAATCAACTTCATGAATAAGCATGCATCTTTGTTTGCTGTACTAAAAATATAGTAAATTACAGAAAAATTATTCAGAAAGACTGTGTTCAGACCTGATGCAGAGAGTCAGTTTGGTTTCCCTCATGATGCCCGGCCATGATCCAGATGGTTCAGAGTCACAGCTGTAGTTAAATTGTTGTACAATTTGTAAAGAGCAGTCTTAAGTGTGTGTGTCACACTGTAAATTCAGTTTGTGCTGCTTCGGTTTGAAAAAAAAAAAAAAAAAGACCATCATCAGCTTGGTCAATTGTGATGTCATAGAATGCTGGAACAGTGCCAGCATCACATGACAGAGAAGCACTAATTTGATCTCAATAATGCTAAAATAAAGTAATTTTTTTCTTAATAAGACACCTTAAATTATTTATTTATATTATATTAAAAAAATAAAACCAATAAAGAAAACAGCAACAACCTGATCTAGAGTGAATTTTTCTGATAGAGCTCTACTGATGAGCATGAGTGTTTGAGATTGTAAACTCATGTAAAGCACTGGCATGATCACAGTGGCTTTACAGTTTTCTAAATCATCTTAAATTTTTTGTGACTAGATCGACCCAATATTTCCATTTGTTTCTACCTACATGTAGAATCAACTCTGAAGCATTTAAAATTTTCATGCAACAGTAATTTGTCAGACTCGTCCTGCATAATAAGGGTTTTTTTTAATAACCTGTAAGATCTTCAGCCAGTACATATAATTTACTTAAGGGCTTGTTTTTGGTTTACTGACAAAAATCTATCCCGAAAGAGAAAGAGATATTTTATAGCCTGTTGTGACGGCATGCGCCTGTGAGCTCACTCTGTAGGCTCCCTAGATACCCCCACTCCCCCCACATACAGGTGCATGAAGGGGCAGGGCTCCGCTGAGACAGACGCTGATGATCGGTAAGGGATTTTTAATTAACTGCAACCTTAAAACAAGACTCGCTGTGTTTTATCGCTATAAAACATTTTTGGCCAGTTTATTATGCGCAGTAATTTTTTGGGGGCAGTTTATTGGGCAGTAATCTTTGGGCAGTTTATTATGCGTTAGCCTTCATCATTCACCGACAGTGCACTTGTTCACGTCTAATCATACTACAGATATTCATTTATTCATTCATTAATTTATTTACAGGACATTTAGACAAAAACTTTTCATTCTGTTACATTTAACTCTACTATAGTATATTTATTCACTTTGGGTGAATTCCATGGTACTTATTTGGTACCATAATGGTTACCAGCAGGTATCAAATATGGTGTTTTTGTACATACTGTACAATATTAGATATGTTAGTACATAATACTGGTATGGTAAAGCACAGGCAGTACCATATTAAATACCCACTGAATGTCAGTAGTGCCATGGTACTCACCAAAGTATTGTTTATTAACCTTTGGAGGGAACCATAACAGTTAAAACGGCACTGCGGAAGTTATTGTATAGATATTGCTATTACATGTGTAACATATTTTTGATTGTATCTTCATTCATGTTGCATACAAGGGTGTGTACTAGTATGTGACATAGTTGAACCAGGTACCGTAGGGTGGTACATGATCTATTTCAGTGAATTAGTACCAGGGTACGGCCAAAAAAATTATACGCTATATACCATGATAGATTTTCTTATGTGTTGTGTTACTGTATGTTAACTGTATCCATTGCCCTTCAAGTAGGTCTGCAACTAGCGACTATTTTAATAGTCGACTAGTCACGGACTATTGAAACGATTAGTCGACTGATCGAATGATTATTAAATTTTTCTAAAATTTAGCATGAGATTGCTTTAAGTGGAAAAAGATAGTAAACACAAGAAAGAAGGGGGTACATCAATGAAAAATGCATATTTTATTGAACTTTGCTGCTCATAGGCCAATTCATATAAAAATTGTCTAAAAGTAACTAAAATACGCTTATAAAATGTACAATGTACATCCAAACCAAAATGTATTGGCTTCCATATTATTTTAATCTTACCGAGGCGAGTCAAACTCTGTTTCATTCAACTGTCCGATGTGCTTTCTCTTTAAATGTTCGTGCATCACCGAGGTGCTGCCGTGATACGCAAGGACTGCTTTACAAACCATGCAGGTAATATTTTTATTCGCCGTATCCAGGCTAAAATGCTCCCAAACTTTAGATGTTCTGGTACGCGCAGCTGCTGCGTTGGAAGCCGCCATTTCTGTATGTTATCGCTCAGCAGAGAAGCTAATGCGCATGTGCGACTCTCGGCAGAGATTGTAATGTAGAGAGATGCCTCACTCGGTCGGAAAAAAAATGTCTGGCGACAACTTCGACAATGGAATTCATTGTAGACTATTTCAATTATCGATTTTTGTCGACAACGTAGACGAATCGTTGCAGCCCTACCTTCAAGCTGTTTTAATGTTGTGTTTAAGGTCTGAGAACACCAGAATAAAATGGTATAATTAAAATAAAATTTTTTTTTTACTATATAGTAAGTATATTGTGTAAAATGTATAGTTTTTGTGATAGCTCCCATGTATCTACGAGATTTTCATGCCAATTTCAGGCTTTGACCAGCATTATGCATTATGCGTGTTTGTTTAATTGCTGAAAAAGAAACCTCAAACAGATAGAATTAAAAAGTGCAAACAGTGAAAGTATCTTCATATTCCTTGTTGTCCATGGAACATTTATCAACAGATGAACTACGCTTGTCTGTGATGCTTAATATTTTTTCTTTCGTAACAGGTAAAATGCACAAACAAGTTTGAGTCTAGTTTTTACGAAAGGGACCGCTTGGATATCTCCGTCAGGATCCGACCAATGCAGCCCGACTGATAAAAGATAAACCCATCTCTACAGGACAGGTTCGCACCCATGAATTGGGAGCGCGTCCTCGCCGTGGACATTTCAGAGACGACAAAGGTGCTTGGAGAAACATACTGAAATTTGGGATATAGAACAACATGTGGTATAGGATACTGTATACCTTATAAGGAATCTGTAGAAAGAAGAGGCTGTCGGAGTCTTTATAGAAGAAGGGCATAGCAAAGACAGCTTACTGCCTTAACTCATAGTTTTGAGCTCAGTTGTGAAGGAATCCAGTCTCTTAACTACGAAGAAAAAAAAAAGTTGCAACAACAGCAGCATCGTCACAGGAAACCCAGCTGACCTCTCTGACTCCACATCCTATCCACAAACTATCTGTGCAGCGATGCAAGTACACATGCATTTTAAATAAAAAAACTCCTGCAAAAAATATTCTTTGTACAAGGATCTTGGCATAGAGAAAGAGAGTTTCAGGATTCAACATTTTATGAGATTGAAAGATATAGATGGGAGAAGAAATAGGAGAAGGTGAATCTTTTAAATATCCTTTTTTGTAAATTGTATATATGTTTAGCATTCAGTTTTATGAGGGTTGCCATGTTACTGTTGCCATAGTTCTGCATGACTCATTGAGAAAAGTGAATAATGTATAGTGAGAAGTAAAACACAAAATAACAAGTGTTGTAACAGGTAATTGCAATGTAAATTAAAAGTGTTCCAGCTGAATAATGATAGAAATTAGTCATATTATTTAATAGCCACAAACCATGTTTTGGATATAACCATGCCTTTACATTAAGGCTGCAACAAGTAATCGATAAAATCGATAATTATCGCTAATGAAATTTGTTGTCAACGAATGGCGTTATCGATTAGTTGGACTGCTCACGTTACTGAGGAGCGCGACCACAAGATGCACAAATACACAAAGATACACAGCCGTTCGTGCAATGGAGGTTACAGAAGCGTCTGCAGGAAAAAGCGCGCGTCTATGGCGTTATATTCCTGCCATAATTCTGAGTGCGCGGTTTGACATTTTGAGAACGACAAAGCACTCTATGCACGTGCAGTGTCTCCACTGCGCGCTCAACAGCTCGCTCAACTCTGCGCGCGCGCGACTTCTCAACTCTGCGCGCGCGCGACTTCTCAACTCTGCGCGCGCGCGACTTCTCAACTCTGCGCGCGCGCGACTTCTCAACTCTGCGCGCGCGCGACTTCTCAACTCTGCGCGCGCGACTTCGAACCCTGGTTAAAAAAACAGCAAATTTAATTGGCTGTCACAGCGTTCCACCTATACACGACTGGCCAATGTTTGCCGTCTGGCGATAATTAACCTTAATGGATCTTGTACTTTCTCTGCTATAAAAGCAAGATGCGGAGTGTAGTCCGAGGTTGTGCAGTGTACCCATAAGTGAGTGTCATGCGAGCATGCATGTTTTTTTTTCCTCTCTCCTTTAATCCTCTCCTACCGCATTTTTCCTAAATAAAATTACCCTTTTTCTACAGATAAACACCAAACTAATTACATTTTTACCCACGTCCATTATCTAAGGAGCTCTAATTGAGAACTTCAGATCAATTCTGCATTCCAATCAAATGGTTAAAATAATAAAAACAGAGCAAATGGTTTCAAAGATGTTCATTTACAGATTCTTAATCACTAAAGCTTATTTCAAGTGTTAGACTGATATTAAGTGTTAAATTACTAAATAATCCAGGATGAAATCTGCTCAATACTGAATACAGTTATGAAGCATTTTTACCAAGCAGTAGTAGTTACTAAACAGATTTAACCCCTTTAGCATAATCGTATGCATGTTAAACTAATTTAAAGTTTGTTAACTAAGTTTAGTTTGTTGTGTAAAGTTTTATGTTTTAAGATCCACTTTCAGTTAAAAAAATGTGCGGGTCTTTGAGTCTCAGCAGAATCACAGCCTGATAGCGTTTGATTAAAAAAAAACAAAAAATATAACAGACTGTTGCTTTATTTATATAGTAATATTAGTTTAAAGTGTATTTTAAGTCAGCGTGTAGTTTACAATCAAACATGTCTTAATCAAAATTTATTATAAATGTAGGTATATACTTTTGCCTCAATTAAGGCTGAAGCAGATATAAATATTACAGTTTAGCATACCATGAAAGCTGCATCGTGTCTGGTCTGGGAATTGTGCCCTCTCGGACCACAAGAATAAGTGGATAGTGAGGACCGTCGAGAAGGTCATTAAGGTCTCTCTTTCCTCTGTCACAGTCATCTACACCCCACGCTGCATCCTCAAGGCCACCAGTATTGTAGCTGATCTAACACACCCATCACACTCATTCATCACCCTCCTGCCATCTGGATAAAGATACCAAAGCATTCAGGCCCTCACATACAAACTGTGTAACAGCTTCCCACAAGCCATCGGATTCCTCAATAATAAGGGACTGGATTGATAAACACACCGCCGACGCCAGTCGCCACTATTGGCCGCTCTGACATAGATTTAATGCCTTTCTTGTATTTAAAGGGGCCGCAAAGCAATCAAGCTTGTTGATCTTGTGGAGACTGACGAAAATGTGGAAGAAAACAAAAAATTGATTGATAGAAAGAAGTGTATTGTAGAAATAATCAAATAAGCCATTTGTATGGTGTGGCTTCTGTTCATTGTGAATTGCTAGTCTAATTTAATATATATATATATATTTCTTATTATATTATATTTATTATTATTATAACATTAGAATCACTTACTCGACTTTGTCTTTAATTAAAATAACATTAATAATTAATAAACACCCGCTACCACAATAATCAACCTCTCCACCATTTCGCTTGGGAACTAATGCAGCCAGAACAAAAGTTACAGGACTGCATTCCTCGGAATCCTCTCAAGTGGAGGACCTCTACTTTTAATTGGTTGCCGCTCAACCGCGTCAGAGCTCATTACCCTAAAGTTGAACTTATTTCAACTGCCTTCACCGCTCTCGCCGCGCCGCTCTTCGCTGCCGGCTCACATTGAAAATGAATGACTTCCGGCCGCTTTGACGCTCTCGCCGCGTTCGGTGTGAACGCAACATTACATAGTGCAAAGAAAACGTCCAGGATTGAGTGAAGAGGGACACAGATGATCTTATATGCAATAAGCACATTTAAGCAATACTGTAAACATGGTCGCGCAAAAACACCAATTCAGGTAAAACAGTGCAAACAGGACAAACAGTGCACGATGAAGAAAGGGTGTTAGGTTTGTAAAAGCCCACTCTTACCCCCTATACACAGTCATACATCTTTGTGCCACTTTTAAAAAGCAGTTCCTGTTCAACTGAAGACATAAGTGAACATTACATACCTGGCATTTCCATGGTGTTTTTTGTCCTGCTTACCATACACTGCTTTACAATGCACACAGACCCTGTGACTAGCAGAAGGAACACTCTGTCACCCGAGGTCAGTCCATGTGCTGGTTGTACACAAAAATACAAGAGATCCATCCCGAATCCAGGCCCCAGTTGTGGTCCAGGTTCCCATGCGGGCAGGAATCACAGAGTGTCATCATCAGTCTGTGATTTCTATGAAACAGTGATGGCTGTCTGTATCTTGCCTGCTTGTTTGCTTTGCTTTCTATCGAACAGATGGCTTATCATCACTGTCACTAAAAAGAAAAAAAAAATAACATGAGCATGATAACACAATATAATAAACTACTGTATTATCATTATCATCATCCTTGTCAATCACTAATGACCATGCATAAAGACAACACAAACTTTCATAATCTGTAAACTACATAACCCAGTATTTTAATCAGAGCCGTGTTTGTGCTAAATAAAATTATAGATAGCAGTGTCATAACCTATCCAAAAACTGAACCAAATAGCTATAGGAAGCTAAAGCTATCCAAAACTGTGTGAAATATCTTAGCCATTTGCACCACTGTTGATACTGACAACTATCTGTAAACTACATGAGGCATTAGCTTAGCCAGCGGGAGCTAGCATGTTTGTGCTAAACTCCATAAGGCAGTATGTTGTTAGCATGATTAACAGATTAACAGTGTTATCTACATACTACCCTACACTATGTAAGTGACATTGAAAGACAATGTTACATATAAGACGACCAAAGACAAAACGAGGGAAAATAAAATAATATCAGTTTTATATTCCCAGAATACGGATTATATGAGCTTTATTAATTTACCCATGGGTAACGGCTTGCTGAATTCTCCTCCTCTGTTTTCTGTCGGACTTTCAGTGTTGTTCTGAGGTAAATCTAAACTCCTCCCACTGTCCAGAACATTCTACAGAGCTTCAGAAACCTGTACAGCGCGTGTCATCTTCCACACGTGCAGGAAACTCACTGAATCTGTGTATCTGTGTTTGCGTGTGCGCGCGCACGCGAGCGCGCTTGGGGGCGTGGTCTTGTATGTAGATTACCCCTGACTGTTTCCCTGTGCATAGCGTGTGGGCGTGTCCTGTCTCACATTATTATCAGATAATGAAGTGCGTCGGCAAGACTGTGCCTCTCCTCGGGTTCATATGGATGACAAACTGAAAATGTTTTTTTATTTTTTTTTTATTTAACTTGCTTTATTTAAAAGTAGACACTATAAGCTTTCTATAGATATAGATTTCTCATGTCGGTGTGTGAAGTATTCACGAAGTTTCAGGTAATTTTATTTATATTCACAGAGACTGAGACAGCTGAAAGCTCACCCTGATTATTTTCTTTATTTTACAAAAGCACAATGTTTTATTCATATTGTGAGTATACATAGGACCTTTACATATTCAAATGATGTACTACATTTATGTACTGTATATGATCAAAAATGATGGAGCATTTTAAGTTATTTTTACAATTACCAGGGGGGAAAAAAAGCGCGTGGACCCGCTGGAGAGTCCGCCGACTCCTAAGAGTTTTAAAAGAACAACATCTAGCAATTTCACACTCGTGATGGGAAGTTTGAATCTTAGCTCTATGCTTTTCCATCAATATAAAGAATAACTGTCATATTACTTGTCTTTTCAAAACAAATGGACCTGTTTGCAGGAGGAATTACCTTACTGACTTTCTATAGCGCACCAGGATTCTGTTCAGGCAGACCCGCGGTCAACTACAATCAGGTCGCTAGGCGGGGACCTTGTGCAGGAGACACATGCACCTTCTCACACCTGTGACAGGATGAAAGTGACATCATGCTGCTCTGGTATTGGAAAAGAGAAATGGGGATTAAAGTGGCTGGCCAAAATGGCATCTGAGTGACTTTTTTGTTTCGAAGCCTTGCACGAAATATTCTACTTTGGCAATGTTGGGGCTTGAGGTTGCTACAATATATAAATGTTCCTAAAATTAATAAAATATTTATATATATATCTTTTGCACATTTGTTGGCATATTGGTGAGCTTTTTGCATGTTTGAAAGCTTATATTGGTTGTTTATGGAATAAAATCACTGTCAAAAATAATCGTGCGTAAAAAAAAAAAGATTTCTGTGTAATTCTGTGTTTTGTGTGAGTTGGATTCCAAAATCTACGGCCACAACTCTGAAATATACGACTCTGACCGCTTACAGACACAAAACTCGTTTTTTACGTCTCCTCTGTTACACGGACGAATTGCGAAATTACGCCTATGAATGTAGTGTGTTAAAACACTGTCAAAAATACGTCATCAAGGCCACATGCACAGGCATTACTATCCGAGGGAAGAGGAATCGATTCGGCCACCGTTTTAAACCACCGGCGCCAAAATGGCATATCAGCAGCGGAGCGCTCCCTTATCGTCTCAGGTAAGTTTTCTTTTTTTCACAGATTCTTACATGTTTAAGAGAAGTAAAATTACAGAGATTTAAAATGAAGCAAAGTACAATACTTCAAACAAAACATACTTAAGGTAAAGTAAAATTACAGATTTTAAAAATTACTTTAAAAAGTATAAGTACACAAAAAAAAAATACTCAATTACAGTTACGCGAGTAACCTCTGCACCGGGGTTAAATTTGACCAAAGTGGATTGGCCAAGTGGATGTGAGCGGATCAGTGATGATTTTGGCTACAATATCATGGCTTTCCAGAGGCCCAATACTTGTGCTAGATGGCTGTGTCACTGCCAAGGACTACCAAACCATTCTGGAGGACCATGTAAACCCAGTGGTTAAAACATTGTATCTTTAAGGCCGTGCCGTGTGTCAGGATGATAATGCACCTATGCAAGAATGGTGACAGTGGTTTGATGAAGATGAAAGTGAAGTTGAACATCTCCCATGGCCTGCACAGTCACCAGATCTAAATATTACTGAGCCACTTTTGGGTTTTTTGGAGGAGCGAATGTTTCCCTCCACCTGCATCATGTAGTGACCTGACCTCTATTCTGCAAAAAAATTCTCAAAATCCCTCAGACACGCCCCTACTACTGGTGAGTGCAAAAACAGTGAAATTATCTACAAATATATTCAAAAGAGCCAAGTAACCAAACCAAAGGGGTAAAGCAACAATCAAAGTTAATGAGAGGCAAAAAGTCAAAAACAGAATACATAATCAAATATCAAAATGTCAAAATCACAATCCAGAAATAATCTCCAGCAAGCTTATCATGGCACTGTGCAGGACTTGTATCTGTTCTGCCCAGGAGAAATTGATGCTGGATTGGCCACAAAAGAAGGCCCTACACCATACTAATGAATGATTGTGGTCTAAAACTATATATATATATATATATATATATATATATATATATATATATATATATATATATAATTTATTTTTGTCACGAGGCGAGGTGAAACGAGGTGGATCCAAGTGCAGATGAAGAGGAGAAACGTTAAACTGGAGCGAGGTCGGAAAACGAAAGCGTGGGTCAAAAGCCGGAAGATCAATCAGCGTGACGTCCAGGCAAAAACACAAAGCAAGAGCCGTAATCAAAATGGGAAGCATTAGGTCGGTAACCGGGAGATCAAACAGCGAGGCGACAATCCAAAACACGTAAAACAAAAGCCGTAGTCACAAACGAGGAAGCGCGAGATCAAAGCCGGGAAATCAAACAGCGAGGCGACAAATCCAAAACAGAAGGCGAGAGACGTGAAACGAGAAAACGAAACTACTTGGCAACGTGAAGAAAACAAAACAAAACGCGAGAGAATCGAAGCAGAAGACATTCAATAATCCAGCGATTTAAGCAGCGCGCAGCGCGTGCTTAAATCACTGGAGTAATCAACGGAGAAGATGAGAAACAGGTGAGTAGACGGGGGCGTGGTAACGGAAGCATGACAGGCTGGGGAAAACATGAGCACATGGAGAGTGACAGCGTGGGAAAAACAGGTTGACAGGCGTGGATCATGACAGTACCCCCCCCCCTTATGAACGCCTCTGGGCGTTAGGGCGAGGAGCCTCGGGGAAGCGTTTTTGAAAGTCAGATATTAACTTTGGGTCTAGGACAAACTTGGCAGGGATCCAGCTTCTCTCCTCAGGTCCATAGCCCTCCCAGTCCACCAGGTACTGGATGCCTCTTCCATTACTGGGACCAGGTTCATGGGAGAGGGCTTGCTGGACCTTAGTTTCAATATCCAGCTTGGCTGAGGCGAGCAAGCAGGAGGAGGGGATTATGGTATCGTTGGTGGAGGTGTCGTGAGTGGGTGAGAATTGTCTGGAGAGAGCATCTGGTTTGGAGTTCTTTGATCCCGGGCGGTATGAGAGTGTAAAGTTGAATCTGGTGAAAAAGAGTGACCACCGAGCTTGGCGAGAGTTGAGCCTCTTGGCGCTCCTAAGGTATTCCAGGTTCTTATGGTCCGTCCAGACCAGGAATGGAACCTCTGTTCCCTCCAACCAGTGTCTCCATTCTTCTAGAGCAAGCTTAATGGCTAAAAGCTCTCGGTCACCGATGCCATAGTTTGTCTCAGCAGGTGTTAGGCGATGAGAAAAGAAGGAACATGGGTGCAGCTTGTTATCATCTATAGATCTCTGTGACAGGACGCCCCCTACCCCCGTACTGGAAGCGTCGACCTCAACGATGAATTGTTGTGATGGGTCAGGAATGGTGAGGATAGGGGCGGATGTGAATCTTTTCTTTAATTCAGAGAAGGCTCTTTCAGCTCCCTGGGTCCAACAGAACTGGGTCTTGGATGAGGTCAGGGCTGTGAGTGGAGCAGCGATGGTACTGTAGCCCCGGATAAAGCGGCGATAGAAATTAGCGAAGCCCAAGAACCTTTGAAGCTGCTGTCGTGAGGTGGGAGTGGGCCAATTTGTCACTGCTTGAAGTTTGGTGGGCTCCATCTCAATGCCTGTAGGGCCAATGACGAACCCGAGAAACGTGGTCGAGGTGGTGTGAAATTCACACTTTTCTGCTTTGACAAACAGGTTATTCTCCAGAAGTCTCTGAAGTACTTGGCGAACGTGGTGTCTGTGTTCATCTAGGTTACGTGAAAAAATTAATATGTCATCTAGATAGACAAACACTGAAGAGTTGAGAAAGTCCCTGAGTACATCATTAATGAGAGCCTGGAAGACGGCGGGGGCGTTAGTAAGACCAAACGGAACCACCAGGTATTCATAATGTCCTGTAGGGGTGTTGAAAGCCGTTTTCCACTCATCACCCTCTCGAATGCGGACGAGGTGGTATGCGTTGCGCAGGTCCAGCTTGGTAAATAGTTTGGCTCCTTGGAGAAGTTCGAAAGCCGTAGCCATTAGTGGAAGCGGGTACCGGTTCTTGACGGTAATGTCGTTCAGGCCCCTATAATCTATGCAGGGTCGAAGGGATCCATCTTTTTTGCCCACGAAGAAGAATCCGGCCCCCGCCGGAGAGGAGGAGGGACGAATGATCCCTGCCGCGAGGGATTCTGTAATATATTGGTCCATGGCCTGGCGTTCCTTAGGTGACAAAGAGTATAGGCGGCCCTTGGGAGGAGTGGTGCCGGGGAGCAGATCAATGGCACAGTCGTATGGTCGGTGGGGGGGAAGGGAGGTGGCGCGTGACTTACTGAATGCTGCCCTGAGGTCATGGTAGTCTAGAGGGACGTGGGTGAGATCAGGTAGCTCCTTCGTGGGGGTGGAGCTGAAGCATGACGTTGTAGCAGATTGTAAACACATTGTGGAACATGATGGGCTCCAGGCTAAGATGGAATTCGTGGCCCAGTCGATCTGTGGATTGTGTTGGGTTAACCAGGGGAGGCCCAGAACGACTGTGGCGTGAGAACCTTCCATGATGAATAGGGAGGTTTGCTCTGAGTGGTTACCCGAAACTCTCAGGCCAATGAGAGGAGTTCTGTGAGTGATGGAGGGGAGCAGACTCCCGTCGAGAGCCTGGACCTTGAGCTGGGTCTCCAAAGGCAGGAAGGGGATTCCAAGAGCCTTGGCCGAGGCCGCGTTGATGAGATTACGGTCAGAGCCTGAGTCAATTAGTGCCTGCACTAAGTGGGTCTGCTGTTCGTAGATGAGGAAGACAGGAAGTAGTTGACGCTGGTCGGGGAGTCTTCTTGAAGTCGCACCATCCAGCGTTCCAAGTTGAACTAGATGGTTGCTCCTTTTTACTGGACAGAACTTGACTTGGTGATCAGACCCTCCACAGTAGAAACAGGCCCTCTCTACTCTGCGTCGTCGTCGTTCCTCAGGAGCGATGCGGATCCTGCCCAATTGCGTGGGCTTCTCCTGTTCATGGGCTCGTGATGTCGGGGTAACTTTAAGTGGTGGTGTCCAGGCTGGTCTCCGAAGACGAAGGCGTGAATCTACTCGGCCTGCCAGATCTATGAGCTCCGGGAGCGAGGATGGGAGTTCCAGAGAAACTAGTTGGTCTTTAAGTGTTTCAGACAGACCCTCAAAGAACATGTCACTTAGTGCTTGTTCGTTCCATCCACTTGAGAAGGCCAGTGTTCGGAACTCAATGGCGTAATCATAGGCCGAGCGGGAACCTTGCCGGAGATTCAATAACTTGAGTCCTGCTTCTCTGCCGTGACATGAGCGATCAAATACCCTCCTCATTTCCTTAGCAAAAAGCTCAAAGTTTGAGCAACAAGGATCATGGGTCTCCCAGAGTGCCGTGCTCCACTCTCTGGCTCTCCCTGAAAGGAGCGTGATCACAAATGCCACCTTTGAGCGTTCAGAAGAGAAAGTGGAGGTCTGTAGTTCAAAAATCAATGAGCACTGAGAGAGGAATGATCGGCAGGTGCCTGGATCTCCTTCATAGGTAGGAGGGGCAGGGAGACATGGTTCACGTTGAATGTGGCAGTCTCTGCTGGACGTTGAAGAGAGCTGGAGCCGTTGGAGCTGAGTCATGACGTCAGCGAGGGCTTGCTGGGTGTTGAGCAGCTCCTGCTGGTGAGCTCCAAGAAGTGCACCTTGACTCTTCAACGCCGATTTCATGTGGTCGACATCTGCTGGATCCATTTCGTTTGGCTGGATTATTCTGTCACGAGGCGAGGTGAAACGAGGTGGATCCAAGTGCAGATGAAGAGGAGAAACGTTAAACTGGAGCGAGGTCGGAAAACGAAAGCGTGGGTCAAAAGCCGGAAGATCAATCAGCGTGACGTCCAGGCAAAAACACAAAGCGAGAGCCGTAATCAAAATGGGAAGCATTAGGTCGGTAACCGGGAGATCAAACAGCGAGGCGACAATCCAAAACACGTAAAACAAAAGCCGTAGTCACAAACGAGGAAGCGCGAGATCAAAGCCGGGAAATCAAACAGCGAGGCGACAAATCCAAAACAGAAGGCGAGAGACGTGAAACGAGAAAACGAAACTACTTGGCAACGTGAAGAAAACAAAACAAAACGCGAGAGAATCGAAGCAGAAGACATTCAATAATCCAGCGATTTAAGCAGCGCGCAGCGCGTGCTTAAATCACTGGAGTAATCAACGGAGAAGATGAGAAACAGGTGAGTAGACGGGGGCGTGGTAACGGAAGCATGACAGGCTGGGGAAAACATGAGCACATGGAGAGTGACAGCGTGGGAAAAACAGGTTGACAGGCGTGGATCATGACAATTTTTTAATAAATTGAAAAATAAGCTTATAGTTAATAAGCTACGATGAGTGTTGACATTTGTGATGTGTGTTTAGTATGTGTGATGTGTGTATGAAACATGTGACTTGTTAGTGTGCATGTGTGTGTCTATGCGTGTGTGCGAAAGAGAGACACAAGTTATTATTCACTTTTCGGCATAAGTTTAAGGCATTGTCACGGCTGACCAGTTTGAGACATCAAAAATCCCTCTAAAATTTTGCATCTTCAATGTCTTTAGATCACATCGGCCCGGTTTGGTGGCGATCCTATAAATCCTCTAGGAGGAGTACATGTTACATGTACATAGGTTACATGTGGTCTGCGGTTGTGAGGCTGGCTGGATGTACTGCCAAATTCTCTGAAACGCCTTTGAAGACGGCTCGTGGACATTCCTGGTGTCAGCATGCCAATTGCACGCTCCCTCAAAACTTGCAACATCTGTGACATTGTGCTGTGTGACACAACTGAACATTTCAAAGTCCTTTTATTGTGGCCAGTCTAAGGCACACCTGTGCAGTAATCATGCTGTCTAATCAGCATCTTGATATGGCACACCTGTGAGGTGGGATGGATTATCTCGGGAAAGGAGAAATGCTCACTATCACAAATTTTTAACAGTGCTACTGTGGTGCCTTGAGCAAACTTTCAGTCGTATATTGTGGATACTCACTGTATATAATTTTGGATTTGTTCCCCTTGATTTTGCTGTTTTGTTTTTTTGGTACTTTACTGTTTTTGTTTTTTTCCTCCTTGTTTTGTCTGTGCACCTGTAAATATACTTCACCAGTGGTACATTTTCCTGGCACTGTAAATTTCACTTTGCACTGAAGTGCTATTGCGGTGGTCTGAGGCATCTTTTTTCCACCTTTTTTTTTTGTTTTGTAAAATAACGAAAACTGATGTCTCCGTTTCCCTCCTAGACTTTCTATCCGCATCACAATGAAATGAAGCTCAGCACGTCTTCTTTCCTTGTTTTAATTTGTTATTTTTAAGTTAAATATATTTCACGTAAAGGTTTAAATATAATAAACACATGTATTATATTTGATCTGCATTATTGGCTTATGTTTCAAGAGAGCCTTAATTCACCTTAGTTAAATTTACACATTTACACCTTACAGCATGGACACATGAAATAGCTAAAAACTATAGTCTAATGCCACGGAAAAAAAAACAAAAAAAACGTATAGTCAATAAAAAATAAAAGCTTTAAGAACCATTTTGTTGTATTTTTGTGTTCATTGGATTAAACTAAAACATTAGTAATTATTTCTGTATTTATATATACATATATATGTTACAAAAATGGTCGTTAAGGAATTTTGTTTCTTCATTCAAGCTATTTATTCATTCATTTACCTACAGTAAAGGCATTTAAAAATGACCAAGCTCAGTAAGCTTCATTCTCTAGACATCAGGGTAACGAGGTATGCTGGAAGTTCCATTCGTTGATTTAATCCTGCATGTGAATGGATTGTTAAGTGCGGGGGTGGGGGTGGAAGGATGTGGGGGTAGGGATGGGCTCAACACCCAGTTTCGACATACGTGTCGAGTTTTCGACATGCTAGTGCGTCGAAACAGTGTTCCGGAGCGTTGCTTGAAATGAGGCTGTCATGCGTTCTGTGGACATGAAGCTTTGTTACCTCACTGACACGTCACGCATGGCTCAAACACAGAGCGCGTCTATTGCGCTGTCCCATACCCCCTGTCCATTTGACCCCAATGTTATAATTATATCCATAATTGTCATACCTATATGTTTTTGACATGGTGTATTATTGTTAAACATTATAATAAAAGCAATGACGTTTGAATGTCTGTTGTATGAATGCAAATTAAAACACCTTGCGAGCTCAACCGCTGTTCCCAAAAAGAAGAAAAGTCCTTCCTCAACTACAAACTTGTTTGCTGCTTGTAAACGACGTCCTTGTGAACGCCATCTTCAGCTCACATTGTTTGTTTATTCTCAATATGGAAAATGCACGCAAGAGACCCCGTTCTCCAGTGTGGGAACACTTCAGTCTGGACACTCCTAATAAAGTGTCATGCTTAATATGTAATCAAACTTTATCTTATTCCAATATCACATCATCAATGCTTCACCATTTGCGCTCCAAGCTTTCTAATGCTCTGGCCAATGAGACTCCTACAACAGAGCACCATTCTATTGACAAATGAAAAACAGAAAGTCTTTATTGCCATTATATTGTCCAAAACAAAAAATGGGGGCAAAATGTAAATTCTGCACGCACACACTACCATCTTGCTAATTACATATGTTTATTAAATATACAAACAAAACCTTACAATGAACAAAACATGTGAATAGCACAACTGGTGTAGGGATTTTTTTTTACCACCAGATGGCGAAGTAGAGCACTGTGTCAAAACTCTTCGAAGCAACATCCCAGTTTGTTGTAAAAGCTTCACTGCTTCGGAAGGTTAGTTCGGCACATCCCTAGGTGGGTGTGACTCCAACGTATGTGAAAAAAGAATCTTTTATGTACATATTTTTTTCTGGGTTGTTGTATGGCATTTTATTCCCGCCACTTTGACATTTTTTGCATTTTCTACAGGCAGAGTCGAGAAAAATGTCGCAGAAAATGTCAAAACTGTCAATGTGGCGCTCACCTTTGTCCAGTTTACAAAAACTGCCACTAAACTAGCCACTCACAGACTTCCACACATTACTTCTGGTTGCCCGTTTCTTCTCTAATCAGCTGGCACTAGAAAAGAGATGTTGTACCCATGCACAGCAGAAGGATGGAAAAGACACTGCGCACTGCACAAGCAGAACCGTGTTACTGGAATGTAGAAATGTACATTTTAAAGATGTTTTCATTATGTATTAAAGACAAGTATGATGATCATAACAGCCTACTCCATTTCATGCAAAAACACCAGCGCTGCTGACTGACATATGTCTGAATTTTATGGTCATTTACTTTAATTTATTTCAGTTAATAAATCTACTATAAAAAAAAAACACAAAGTATAAATGACCCAAAACCCTTTTGTGGATTTTCAAATTGCACGTGATAAAATCTAAACCTCACTGTGTTAATGTTTACTTACGTTAAATTCGAATGACTATATTTAATTTAAATTCAAAATTTGCATTGTAATTTTAGTACTGTGATTATGTGTTCATTTAATTACAATCTTTCACTTGAATTTATATGCTACAGTATCATGTGCAGCTGTCGATGAGCTGCAGCTCATTAATGCTTGAGAGAATGAACAAAGACCTGAGGCCTCAGTCTATAACGCCACTTAGCGATGTAACCCCAGCAAACGCAAAACCCTAATGCCGCCACCAAGTGCAGCAACATTAACAGTGCAATTCTGTGCAATGTTGAGTAACATCTGTATCTTCATTGTCATTATTTAAAAAATATAATAATATAATTAAAAACACTGAATTTCACTTGTCTGAATATATATTGTAATAGGCAGTGTAAGCATATTTTTGTAAAATATACTTGTGTATGCAGCAATGTAACAATATGATAATATTAATCAACATAATATTAATCTTAGTGCAAACAATATTAATCTTAAGTGACAGAAGATAAAAGTAAGCAGAGAGAAGATCAGTGTGCAGAAGTAAGCAGAAGTAAAAAGGACCTATGCATATCATAAAAATTAGAAGTTAGTGGCAGAAGAAAACATAATGGGTTCACTCAGAGGTGAGCCAAGAAAAGAAGACGACTATAAGACAGGTACATGGGAAAACCCCAGAGTGACCCAGACATAAACTGTACTTTTCTTTTTAGCTGTCATGTGTATGATGAATAGACAAGATAAGGCGCTAGGTGCTGGACTCGACAGAGATACAAGCATGAGATAAGGCGCCAAGTGCCGGACTTATCTCATGCTCAGACGAGCAAACTTAATGAAGGATTGAAACAGGTGTTGGTTACACATGCTGCATGTGCACCTGCAGTCGCGCACAACATGTCTAAGTAAGAATATAGACAAATAACCAAAAGACACACGATCAGTTTTAAGAATACTGAGTAGACACAAAAAATAAGTACTGCCTTGTTATTTTTTATAAACTAAACACAAGAAGTGTAAAAGATAATGGAAATTAATTTGCAAGAAAAATTAATTATAACTGGAAAAATCTAATAACTTGATATAGATGATGTAGGGAGTCAGATGACGAGGTATATGACGTATTAAAATAAGATATAAAAACTATAGTTATAATAGGAGAATTTATAAGAAAAAGTTAGATTATAATGGGAACATCTTCCAGGAATTAGATGGACATCTTCCAGGAATGAGGAGAACTTACGAAGGTGGGGGTGATGAGGATGGGCACCTCCTCTTAAAAAACTGTATAAAAAGGCATGATTATTTCTGTAGAATTCAGTCTGTCTTTGGTAGTGCTTAGACTTCTAATCTAGGCATTGCTAAGCTGGCTCACTTGGGTTTCATTGCTGCAATAAATCCTGTCTTACTTCATCCAGATCTGCATAGAGTCGTGAGTTGTTCTTTGGTCCTTTTTTACTAAAGTTACAGTGTTTGTGTAATATTTGTAATTATGGCAACAGTAACTAGTGTAGGAGAAAAATCTCCCACAGCAGAGGTAGGTAGTAACGAGTTACATTGACTCCATTACATTTACTTAAGTAACTTAAAAAAAAAATACTTCTATGAGTATATTTACTGCACCATACTTTTTACTTTTACTTGAGTAGATTTGTGAAGAAGAAACGCTACTCTTAATCTGCTACATTTGGCTACACTCGACTCGAGCCTTGGTAGACAACGAAGGAATCATGTTTCGGTTAGTTTAGCAGTTTTTATGTTGCAATGTTAAAATATAGTATATAATTAGCAAATAAGCTAGAAGCTAAAAAATATAGTCTTTTTAGAGTATTGTACACATGTTCTAATGTTATTTTCTGCTGAGCCATTTGGAGGACAACTAAATATACAGCATATCTTACACAGGAAATAGTTACACTGTTCAAATTCAAATTCAAATTTTATTTCTCACATACACAGTCATACACAGTACGATATGCAATGAAATGCTTAAGCGACTGCCCGTGACCTTAAAATAAAAGACTAAAGACTATTTATAGGAAAAAAAAATATATAAAAAGAAAATCTAAGAATAAAGAATAAAAGAATAAAGAATAAAGAATAACATACATATGTTATCTACACTAGGGATTTATTTCAAAAGCTTTATATTGTGAAAAAAGTAAGATTAGGAAATTTGTGTTTCTTATTCCTTAATTTGCTATTTTGTAAAGATATACATTTTATTCTTTTATTTTATTACATTTATTTCACTTATTTTATTATTTGGAAATGTCATAATTTGCACATTATTTCATAATTTTGTCTGGCTGCTGACATAATTTCTAAAATAAATAAATAAATAAATCAGACATTCCGATTTAAACAGTTACTCAGTACTCAAGTAGTCTTTTCACCGAATCCTTTTTTACTCTTACTTGAGAAATATTCTGGATGACTACTTTTTACTTCTACTTGAGTAATATTTTGAAGTACAGCTACTCTTGCTTGAGTAAAATTTTTGGCTACTCTACCCACCTCTGGTAATAGGTTTCACAAGTGGAAGCACTCTTTATTAACACAACATTCAGCAAGTAGCTTTAAAAATAAAGCGGTAGGTGAGGGACGCAGGTCCACAGGTCATAGTTTGGTTTAGGTAGAGTCTCAGGGTCGAAGCGAGGCAAGCTGAACAGGTGAGGCGAGCCTGCATGTGGCAGGCAGAGACAGTGTGGCACACACACAAGAGCGTGAGGCAAGCATCTTTCTTTATGGCGTAGACATATCAGAGTTCATGGTGTCTGTGGGTAGAGCTTAAGTTTTGTAAAGATCTACTCATCGGTCGAGTATGGTGTGGTGATATTATGTATGACACTAAAGCTCTGCGGCTTGTCCAAATGAAACCTCACTTTGAGGCATGTGTCGTTTCCCCCAGAGTCACGTGACCAAAGACAAATGAGGCCTTGCACCTGACGGAATCACGTGATTAACCTGTTTGGTGCTTCGCCTGAATTTAAGTAAAGGCTTGTGCACATGGGTGTCTCAGTGTTGTGATTCATTATACTGAAGATTTCTTTTTAATTCCTAATTCAAGATTCTGGAAAAGTTTTTTTTTTTTTTTTGCATTTCACAATGATCTTTGCATTTACTTACTACATGAAGAAGGAAAATGCACATCAAACTTTTGGTTTATATTAATGACCTCAATTTATTTAATAAACTCTCCTCAATTAATTTCCCTCCTCAATTAATGTTCTTTATTGTATGTTTTAATTGTTTATTTGTATATTGAATCCTTTACACAGCTGGCAAATGCATATATTTCAAATAATTGTATAGACTTGTTAGTTGTATTCATGTTAAAACTTCAAACAACAACACACACCACGACTGACACAGGACTCTCAATAATGAATACAACATTACTTTCAGCTGCATGTTCATATTAATTAGTTACTATATAGTTGCGCCACAAGACTTGTCCACTAGATGGCAGTACAATAAGCCATTAAATGAAGCTTTATGAAATGAAAATTTTGGTGAATCTATTGGCTGGGAACACTCAACATCTAAATGAGGCTTCATTTCATTATCAGTACTTTTAACTCTGGTCATTGTCGCAAAGCAGCTTTACAGAATCAAATTGATCCATACAGGCTAGACATAACCTAGACTTGACAGTGTTTAAATTTGGTACAGTTTATTATCTAGTGATGGTTCTGTGACAGAATCTCAAAGCTTGTATCGGAAGAAGGGGGCGGGTCCAGATGAAACCTCGCTTCGGGACGTGTGTCGGGTCTCTGAGAGTCACGTGACCAATGACAAACAATGCCTCGCGGTTTCCGGAATCACGTGACTGAATCATTATATTGGGGATTTTTGTTCCTAAATTCCTAAATTAAATTCAAGTGTTTTTTTTTTCTCTCTCTCTCTTTTTTTTTGCATTTCACAATGAGCTTTACATTTACTACTTATACAATATATAAAGAAGGAAAGTGCACACAAAATCTTTTGGTTAATTTTAATTGACCTAAAATTATCTCATAAAACTTTAGTGTTATTGTAACTATTTTTTTAAAAATCTCTCTTTATTTCCATTGCCTCCTGTAATCATGTCCTTTATTGTGTGTTTAATCATTGCTTTGTGTACTGACACTGACTGATTGATTCTGTTCAAATATTCCAAACAGTGGCTTGTTAGTTGTATTCATGTTCATAATTCAAAAAGAAATAACGAAATAAAGAAGGAAAAGAATTTGCTGATTGGACTTCACCTTTCTTTTCTATTCAAGATCTTCATGTCCATATTGTGCTGCTTGCGATGTTACGATCTACTGTAGTTGCTACACAGGATTTGTCCACTAGATGGAAGTGCAATGAGCCCTTGAACCACAAGGTTTATTTCATGACACTTCATGAAATAAACCTTTTGGTGAAACTATTGGCTGGGAAGTCTCGACACCTAAGCTGCATTCCGATTAGCCTGAAGTACCCTGCGAACTATACTGTACTTCATGGGGACGATATTCCCCATGAAGTACAGTATAATAGGGCACAATTTATAAAATCTTTATTTAAGTAAGAAATCCTTACTATTATATAGACTGGTAGTCTAAAAAAGATCCCGGTACATGCTGTAAATTAATAAAATAATGTATTTACAAATTATACACATTTTGGGAGTACAGGTTTTATAACAGTTTCAGTTTTTGTTTCAATAAATATTTAATGTGTAATGTCCATAATGTACAATTTTCACAGCAGCAGCGACAGTAATCCGAGGTGCTTATGTTACCAGGGTAATGTACTAAGGTTTTCCAAATGGTGGAAGATCTATGAGGCGTCGTATAGGGCTTAAATCAAACTTCACTCATGTACACACACATGAAACACTTGCATAGACATATATGAAATAGTCACACATCTATATATACTACTAACTGCTCAAACAACTACATATGAAATGCGCACACATACACCTATAAAATGCTTGCATACACATATATGAAACAGTCACACATACATATATACTACTAACTGCTCAAACAACTACATATGAGATGCGCGCACATACACACACAAACTCTCTGTGCACACACACCTATGAGACGCATGCACACACACACACAAACTCTCCGTGCACACACACCTATGAGACGCGCGCATATACACAAATTGTCCATGCACATACACCTATGAGAAGAGCGCACACAAAGACACACAGGAGATGCGCACAAAGCGAACTGTAGCGGTGTAGGGAACGAGTGAACAACGGATCTTCAATTTAGCGAAAAAGGGAATTAATAATTTCCTATAAGTGATCTCTGGAGTGTGAAAAATTTTTGCTCAAAAATTAATTCATATATTTATCATAATTATTATCGAGGACGACATCATATAAATAGGACACAATAATTTACATTTTAATTTAATTCAAAAACATTCGTATTATATAGGCTACTAATCTCTAAAATGATAATAATAATAAAATAAATACATCTCCATACATCTTGTAACTTAATCTAATAATTTATTTAATTTTCAATACCACTGATGACAAATAATTTTCTCTTACTAAATTCAGACAAGACAAATATAACAGTCCAAAAACCAGTACACAAATGCTTTCACACTTCAGCTTGCACTTTGAATGATGTACTATTACTACCAGCTCGACAGTGAAAGTCTTGATCGTAATATTAGACATGAACTTCTCACTCACTCATTCATCTTCTATACCGCTTTATCCTGTATTCAGGGTCACGGGGGGCCTGGATTCTATCCCAGGAGACTGTCGGGTGACCGGGGGGAGGAGCCTCAAAGTCTCTCTCTCCCCTTCTTTGGTGACCTCCATGACGAGTTAACTATTTCATGAAGCAAGCCGTACTCATCGCGTGTTTTTGTGCCATCACAAACTTATTCGACTTATTCGAATATCGTTGATGCGAAAGCGTGCGGTTATATGATGATGCCCCAGATAGAAGAGATGCTTGCGAGCTATCTCTCTCCTGGGACATCATCCTCCCTGAAAGAACCTATACTTCCCTCCAAGCCGTATAGATTGACATCTGCTTTGGTGGGGAAAGCTTTTCAGACAGCGGGTCAGGCTCGTGCTTCACTGCACACCATGGCGGTTTTGCAGGCCTACCAGGCTGACCTGCTGAAGGACCTGAGCACTGGCAGGACTATTGATGAGAGGGCGTTTGCAGTGCTGCGCCGAGCCACAGATCTGTCTCTCCGTGCAATCTGCCTCAAGACCGGACCTGAGGAGCTTCCTCTCTACGAAGAGGAAGTCCTGAGGCTCATGCGCCCAGGGCCATGGGGGAGGGGCATCTGGATTTCCTTCACAAAATAGGGCCTCCTCCCTGGCACTCCCAAGAGACCAGTGTTCAATCCCTGCCACCACTGGTGTTTCGGTGAGTGTCGGTCTCCAACAAAATGTTGGGTGTTCGGTCATCTCCAGCCACACTTCAAGATAATGAACACCTAACACCTCTCCATACAGCCAAAGTGTCAAAACCCGTGCCCTTTTTGGAGAAGCTGGCAGCGTGGAAACTACTGCCAGGCATATTTCCTTGAGTATAAAGCACTATAGCCAGAGGCTACAGGATTCAGTTTGCACATCGTCATCTGCATTTCAACAGTGTGGTCTCCACTTCTGTGAAACCGAACCAAGCACATCTGCTGGCCCAGGAATTACAGACTCTGCTGGATAAAGGGGCGATAGAACATGTTCCCCTCCCAGACAGAGAGTCGGGCTACTACAGTCGGTACTTCTTGGTTCCCAAGAGAGATGGGGGGTTGCGTCCGATTTTGGATCTTCACGGCTTGAACCGCTATCTCAGGAAATTCAGATTCAAAATGTTGACTGTCAAAATGATTGTTTCTCAAATCGAACCAGAGGATTGGTTTGTGACAATCGACCTCAAGGGTGCATATTTCCATATAGAAACATTGCCACAGCACAGGAAGTTCCTGAGGTTCACTTTAGCGGGCGAAGCTTACCAGTATTAGGTCCTTCCATTTGGCTTAAGATTGAGACTCAATGCCACAAAGAGCGTTCTCTTTCCTGTTCAAAGGACAACATATTTAGGTGTCACATGGTATTTGGTCACAATGCGAGCACAGCTGTCTCCTGCTCATGTCAAATCCATTGTCAACACAATAAAGGAAATCAAGCTAGGCCAGAAGGTGACTGTTCATCACTTTCAGATCTCTAGGCCTCATGGCAGCTGCGTCCACGGTGATACCTTTGGGCCTTCTGCACATGAAGGCATTTCAGCTGTGGCTAAGAGCCAAGGGATTTCACTCAAATGCCAGTCCCCAGAGGCTACTAAGGGTTACGCGCCGGGGGCTTTGTACCCTTTCTATGTGGTTCAGACCCCGGTTTCTGACTTTGGGTCCCACTTTAGGTCCGTCTTGTCATCGCAAGATGCTAACAACGATGCTAACAACGCTAACAACGCTTCCCTCATGGGCTGGGGTGCGCAACAGGTTCTGCTTTGGGCGCAAGACAAGTTCCTGTCCCTCAGGGTGATTTACATTCCGGGGCATATGAATGTAGGAGCGGACTTACTATCCAGACAAGCTGTGACACATGGGGAATGGAAACTCCACCCAAATCTGGGAAAGATTTTATGTAGTAGAGGTGGACTTCTTCGCCTCATAAGAGGCAGCACAATGTCCCCTTTACTACTCTCTGACTCCTCCAGCTCACCTGGTGGGGAAAGCTTTTTGGACGTGATGGCCCACACGTGGCCCAGATTACGCCATTATGCGTTTCCACCAATAATTCTGCTCCCAGGAGTCCTGGCGAGGGTCCGTCAACAGGGTTTGCGCCTCTTATTGATAGCGTCCCATTGGCCGACCAAAGTGTGGATCTCGGATCTAATATCTCTCCTTGATGGCTCACCTTGGTGATTACAGTGAGGAGGGATCTTCTCTCTCAGGCACAGGGGACAATATTTCATCCCTGGCCTGAGCTCTGGAACCTTTACGTCTGGCCCCTGAAGGGGACCAACTACGAGATGCTGGTCTTCCAGCCAGCGTAATTGAAACCATTTTGAGTGCCAGGGCTCCCTCCACTAGAAGAACTTATGCCCTCAAATGGAGTGTATTTGAAAGTTGGTGCATGGCAAGACATGTAGACCCAGTTCACTACCAGATTGTTTCAGTGCTGGATTTTCTGCAAGAAAAGTTGTCCTCAGGCTTATGCCTTAGTACTCTCAGAATGTATGTATGCTGCAACTTTGGCTTGTCATGCTCTGACTGATGGGGTTTCTGTGGGAAAGCACCATTTAGTTGCCCGTTTTATTCATGGAGCTAAACGATTGAGGCCGCCCACTAGAGCGACGGTCCCTTCGTGGGACTTAGTCATTGTGCTCAAAGGCCTGGCTGATACCCCTTTCGACCCAATAGAGTCAGCGCCTGTCAGGCTTCTGTCTCTTAAGATGATTTTTCTTATGGCTATTACTTCTTTGAAGCGGATTGGGGATCTGCAGGCTGTGTCAGTCTCCCCATCCTGCCTAGACTTGTACTCATTCATGGCTTCTTGCTCTCGGCGTGTCAGAGAGTAGAGACGACCCTTTGGAGGATTGGTGCCAGGAAGGAGGTCAATAGGATAATCATAAGGCCGATGAGGAGGAAGCGATGTGGCTTGAGTCTTCTTGAAGACTAGCTTTAGATCGTGGTACATGGCGGGAACATTGGAGATGTTAGGGAGATCGTCAGGATTGGCTGGAGTGGCAGGTAGATGGAGCGCCAAGAGAAGACAAGACCTGGAACACGACAGACTCCAGCCCGTGATAGTATGTTTAGTCCAGTCAATGTGTGGGATGAAGCGCTAACCAGGAAAGACCAAGAACTAGACCAAGAAATATCTGAACTTCGAGCATGAGAACTATAGCAGCATGAGATTTCTCAATAACCAACAGACAGATCTTCTTGGATCTCGTAGGGTGAGAGGGCAGGTTCACCGCGTGATGGCTGGCAGAGGGCTTCCGTCTAGGGCCTGAACCGTGAGCGGAGGTTCTACTGGAACACATGGGACCTCCAACGACCTAGCTGTAGCGGCGCTGATCAGGTTATGGTCAGAACCGGAGTCGATGAGTGCCTGGACCTGGTGAGCTTGGCCACAGATGATTATCTTAGCAGGGAGTAGAGGACGTGGTTCTGGGAGTCTACCTGAAGGGGCGCCCTCTAATGCTCCCAGCCTGACTTGAGGGCGCCTCCTTTTGACGACCAGTTTTTAAGAAAATGTTCCTAGTCTCCACAGTAGAAACAGGCTCTTTCCTGGTGATGCCGACGCCTCTCCTCCTCAGAAATTCAAGTCCTGTCTAGCTGCATGGGCTCCTCCTGCTCGTTCTGTCATGGAGGAAGTGACCTGTGAGCCGTCCTGGGGGGGGGTGGGGGGGGGGGGGTAGGATCTGCTAGCGGGAGGCGATCTCCGGGAGGTCCGCCTTGAGCGGAGGCACGCGTCGACCCGACCAGCGAGATCCATGAGTCCATTAAGATCGGCAGGTAGGTCCTGAAAAATGAGTTAATCTTTGACTGCCTCTGATAAACCTTCGAGGAACCTGTCATTCCATCCACTCCTGACGGCGGGGGTCCAAAATTCAATGATGCAATCATAAGCTGAGCGTGCTCCTTGGCGAAGTCTCAATAACCTGCTCCCGGCCTACCTCCAGACATGAGAGCGATCAACAACCCTCCTCATCTCCCTGGAGAACACCTCAAAGTCGTTACAGCATGCGTCGTGGGCATTCCAGAGAGCCATGCTCCACTCCCGGGCTCTGAGGGTGAAGAGGGTGATGATGTAGGCCAATCGCGATCGCTCCGAGGAGAAGGTGGAGGCTTGTAGCTCAAAAATCAGCGAACATTGTGAGAAGAACGATCTGCATGGACCTGGCTCTCCTCTATAGGTAAGCGTGGCTCACGTGGAGTCTCTTGGCTTGTGCCACGCATTGAGGATAACTGGAGCTGTTGCATCTGAGTGGTGATGTCACCGGTGGGATGGTGAGGGGGGCGTGTGACGAGAGATGACAGCGTGGGAAAAAACATGGCCGCATGATGAGAAGCATGACAGCGTGGGAAAGGAAATGTCGGGAGGCGGCGGCGGTCTTTGATCAATGCGAAGGCGCTGAGAGCGTAACATATAACTTATTTATACAAAGAAATAAAATCTTGTAAGGTTGAGTATCTTATGCCTTGTTTATGCCAAGTTGCACTCTTTGTCAGCCAAATACACTCCCTGTTTTAAGTAGAATATTAAATTCTACACATATCACGTTTACTCAACACTGGGCTCGAAGTTCAGATATTTCACGTCCTCACCTCAGACTGCTGAGGATATGTTTGCTCTAACAACCCGGGGTTTATCTCATAGTGCATGCATGGTTTCAGAACTAAAGCATACAATACATTAATTTCTATATATATCTTTGAAGGTTCAGTTGTCATAGTGTACTTGCATTTTTTAGAGTCATGCTATACTGTGCCGTGCATTCATTTCTGTTTTGTGAGGATTTGGGCACCTTATGGGTGCATTATGGTCATTTGTGTGTCTTCCGCATGCTTTGGGTATTTACAGTAAACTATTATGTTGAATGGCTTTTCTAATTAATCTATAAATGGATTGAAAAAGTGTTCTTTTCATTTGTGCCTGTGTGTAACCAACCTATCCTAGCTATTTGTACCCCAAGCCTATTTAAACCCATTTACATTTACTTTGACTATAGCATGGTAAATATGGTTTGATTTTGTGAGGTAAAGACTTTATTAATCAATAAGTTTTAGTTTATTGCTACATCTTCTGTATATTTATGTCACTAAGCAACACCCGGCATATCCTTTTTTATGGTATGTAGATGGCTAAATGAGAGAATAAATAAGAATGTGTGTAAAGATGGTCGTATTCTGTTCCTTTCTGGTTGACCCTATGAATTTGCTTGCTGTAAAAACCCCCAGAGATCACGATTTGGAAATTCTTGAGAAAAGAGGTCAATGGCATCAAGCAATGGATTTTGACCCAGAAAAGGAGGTGTCCACTCCCGATGAGCTGCAAGAATATTATTTATCTTACAACATACCCCCAACAATTCCTTCCTGTTTCATTTTATGTTGTTTGGCATAAAAAAACTCTCTTGGGTATAGAATTTTATTGGTATTAAACACATGAATGTAATCATACTCTCCATTTCTGTTACAAAAAAATATTTGATGAATCTACACTACACGAATATTTGAGCACTATGAATAGGACATGGCATCTTGCATGTTCATAATTGTCACATTCCACACAAAGAAACTATTAATACATACATTGTGCTATACATGCATGAATGTCTGCTATTATCCCAGTTTTTCTCAAACACTTTAGAGCATTGTAGAGAACAATTTAAGTGCACTTTAGAGAACTGTAAGTGCACTTGTACAACCTGCACAACGCAATGGAATACTGTACCTGTGAAAGTCTGCCATTTGTTCAAAATAGTACCTGACACCGATACTCATGAAGTGCTTTGAGCTAAGTCCTAGCACACCTCAAGAAAAGCCTTCCACCCACACTGGACTCTCATCAGTTTGCCTACCATGAGAATAGGACCATTGAAGATGCTGTTTCCCTAACACTACACACGGTACTTTCTCACCTGGATAATAAGAACACGTACACAAGAATGCTGTTCGTGGATTTCAGCTCAGCGTTCAACACAGTCATCCCCTCCAGGCTGATTAGTAAGCTTACTGATCTTGGAATCAACACGTCTCTATGCAGCTGGATACTGGATTTTCTGACCAACAGACCACAGAATGTTAAATCCAATAACATTCTCTCCTCAACCATCATCCTGAACACTGACGTGCCACAAGGCTGTGTACTGAGCCCCTTCCTGTTTTCACTGTACACACATGACTGCAGCCCTATGTATGGTTCTAATACCATAATTAAGTTTGCAGATGACACGACAGTGATTGGCCTCATCAATGACAACGATGAGACTAACTACAGGGCAGAGGTAAAGCACTTGGCCGAGTGGTGTGATGACAACCACTTGCTCCTGAACACCAGTAAGACCAAGGAACTCACTGTGGACTTTAGAAGGAGAAGAGGTAACACACACTCCCCTGTCTACATCAACGGGACAATGGTCGACCGTGTTACAAACTTCAAGTTCCTGGGGATACACATTTCTGAGGATTTAACTTGGTTCACTAATACCTCCAGTCTCCTCAAGAAAGCTTCCCAGTGCCTCTTCTTCCTGAGACTATTAAGGAAGAATCACCTTTCTAAGGACATAATGAACAATTTCTACTGTTGTGCAGTAGAGAGCATCCTAACCAGCTGTATTACAGTCTGGTATGGTAACTGCTCTGTCTCGGATCGCAAATCCATCCAAATGGTGGTAAAAACCGCCCAGCGCATCATCAGTACCCCACTTCCTGTCGTTGAGGAAGTCTACAAGAGGAGGTGTCTGCATAGAGCTCGATGCATCGTGAAGGACACCTCTCACCCTGCACATGAACTGTTTTCTCTCCTTCCTTCTGGTAAAAAGGTTCAGATGCCTAAAAGCCAAGAGCAGCAAGCTGAGGAACAGTTTTTACCCCACAGTGGTTACTTTATTGAACACAACTTCACTGACCCCCTTACATGGACGGTAACACTATCACTGATAACCCAACATTCCTGTTTAATACCTCTGTAAATACTTCCTGTTCATTCATTTGTACTGTCTGCACATGGACTGTATACTAATATATGTATATTCATATATGTAGATATGTGTGTATAGGTATACTCTGCATTTCCATCCAGCTGTTAAATTACTCATATTTATTCGTATGTATATTACTATTGCACATAATGTAAATTCACCTATACATAGTTTCTGTATATCTTTATTCCACATATTTATATTTAGACATATCTGATTTACAATTATTCTGTACATTAATTTATCCATCTATGCTCACTTTACACTGTATATTCATGTACATATATATATTCTTTCTGTAATCCAATTTAGATCTTACTTTTATCCTATATATATATAAATAAATAAATAAATATATATATATATATATATATATACATAATATATATAAATTTTTATAGATCTGTATATATGTTTATATTGCACTGCTAACTTGCACTTCTGGTTAGATGCTAACTGCATTTCGTTGCCTTGTAACTATGTGCAATGACAATAAAGTTGAATCTAATCTAATCTAAAGAATGTCATGTCCTAAGATTTAATAGTAAATTTTAGGGGAAATTCTAATAAAATGTTATCATTTTTCTTAGGATTTTATCACTAGGAGGAACTTTTAGGTTTAATCAGCTTTGTGAATACCGGCCCTGAATTTTGGCACCCTGAATTAGTGATGTTGAAAAATAACAAATATGGCATTTTTAAATATTGACTGTTTATTAGTACTGGTTTTGCTTTCACTAGATTGAAACTCTTGTGTTTGGAAAACAACATTCCTGCGATGATAAGAAACTATCACCAGTGTTGGTACACCAATATTGCTCTGACTTATGATACAATCCAAGACCAACAGTCATAGAACCTTGGCAGCTTCTCTATTTTTAATACAAAAAAATTGCACGATTCTGAAACTTATGTATCAACAACATGAATCCACACTGCGAAACTACAAGCAGAATTCCATTGGTCTCACACAAATATCATTAGATTAGTAGATCACAGCTGTAAAAATCTCTAAATGCAGACACTGGCCTTTAAAATCCAACACCGTGATTAACAATCAGTCTCACACATGTTGCACGTGTGCAAACTCAATTGGCAAGACATTTTTACTCATGTGTCAGAGCAAGATGATGAAGCAGCAAGAACACAGAGGAAGAGGATAAGTATGGCCAAATTTCCACAGGGAGCTGATCTTTGACATGGCACGAGTGACGAGGTTATCTGTTGTTTCCTCATTATATAGGAAAGCGCTACGTAAACAGATTCATGGTTTCTAATTACCCTTCTTTGAATGGTTGAGTATTTTAACCAAATCAGAGGATGTGTGAAAATAATTATCATATTATAATGCAAATATGTAAATATTAGATTTTCTCTTTACCTAATTAGTTTTGATTTGAAGTTTGTAGTCTAAAGTGTATGGTTCTGTAAAGTAAAATAAAAAAAAAAAGAATTGTTTTAGGGTGTGTCTCAGAATTGACTTCTGGAAAAGTGGACTATAAACATTAGCAAAATGGCACAGAGAGGACACTTCCAGGTCACTTTGCAAATTTGGCCTGATGCACCCGGTGGAATTGCAAGCATTAGAATAGGAAATGATAATCTCCAACAACTGCATAGTGGCTGTAACATTTTGCTTTTTGAGGTTTGGCATTTGAGGTTAAGAGGAGGCCTAGCAGGCCATGGAGGCCATCAAGGCTGAGAATAAGATGGGAAAAGGATGCAACTTTGGTGGAACATGTAATTAATTGTGGGCTAGTTAGGACTAAAATGGGTACTGAGTCCAGCTGAGTTTGAGCTGCTTCCCAGTAGCCTTAGTTTTCCAGGTCTTGAGATAAGAGAATAAGTAAGTTACCACTTGAGAAGCTAACCAGTACTCTCTAGAGCAACTACAGTCTTGAATTGACACTAGCCAAGGATAAACGTTTCATCTGAGCACTAATTCTGCCAAAATGAAGGAGCAACAATAACAATATGTGCATGTGAGCACAGCATCGTCTCAGTCCTCTGTATAGACATCTTTGTGAACGTCAGTTTTCTTATATGCACGCCTTTTATTTGATCTTGTCATTCTCTATTTTTCAGGGAGTGCTTGAACTTGACTTCTGTTGCCTATGAATATAATCTGAAAGATGAGGCAGGGTTTAATCTGCAGAGAAATGGCAGTGAGGGAGGAATATCACAGGTAGCAGAGTACATTGTCCATTGGCTAGTGTGGTAGAAATTTTAGCAAGGGGACATACATCCCTATTCAGCAAGGGGTTATACATCCCTGCCCAAAACGTCTTCCCTGCAACATGTCCAGTTGGCTAAATTTCCTCGATGAACTCATGAATATTCTCATCGACCTACAGGAAAAGAAACCAGAGCACCAAGTTTCCACCAAGCAGTTATGGTCCAGCACTGCTTCGCCAACAATCCATGTTTTGTACTGATGCACATTCCATTGCTTATTCCCCATTTCTAAACCCAGTGGAGGCATCCTTCTCAGCTTGACAGTGTACTATTACAGACCCCACAAGGTCGTGGTACTACTCCAGGCAATGTTTCCTAACTTTTGTAAATATTATTTCAGGCCAAAAAATCCCTACATTTGAAACATCAAACTTACTGTGTATTTCTACACACTTTATTTGAATATGGAAAATGGCCTCATGAAGCCAAAACATTCATAAGCACTTTTGATGGAAGTGTTTTGAATGTATCACATCAGCATTCATTTGACACTCTGTGAGAGATTAAACAGGAGAGAGGTGTGTACTGTTATGGTGAAAAGATTCAGTTTTAAGAAGAGAGAATATGGTTTTGATTACTGTGTTTCATTTTACAAGAAACGTGTGCAGTTTTTAGAATTTGGAGAAAATTAAACTATTTTCAGAAGCATTGCACCCTAGAGAGAAATGTAAACTAAGGCTATCCTGTTTATTCTGGACTTAGGACATATTTTTGTTTCTGGAAATATGTTAAACCATTTTGAAAAGAAAAATAACATAAGTAATAATTCATATTATGGTATACCCAGTTTTCTTTGTTTGTTTGTTAGTTTCACTTTGAAATCCATTATACACACACTACTGCACAAGAGGGATCACTTGCAAATTTCTTCGTTTTTATTTGGTGAATTATTTTCTACGTTCTACAACAATACTGGGGATTTTAATCTATGAAATAACACATATGGAATTAGGTAATTATGTCACAACAACAACAACAGTCAGTTATTTTACACGGAGATAAGCCTTTCTGGAACATTTCTTGCAGGAACAAGAAAATTTGCAAAAAAACAACCAGCACCATGATGAAATTGGCTCTCATGAAGACCAAAACTTAGCTCTTCTGCAGAGGAGAAGTTTATTTAGAGTTACCAGCCTCAGAAATCACCAATTAACAAACAGCACCTCAGATTATGAAGACATGAGTAGCAGATACATCTAAAAATCAACTGTTCAAAATAGAATTTTCATATTTCAGTCACCTTCAGCATTGTTTTACAGCATAGAAGGAAATCACATCAGGAACGGGAATAGATTTAGAAAGTGATCCCAATCTTTTGACTGGTAGTGTATATATATATATTTGACTCATTTTATTAATTGACACTACAGGTGTTTGAAATCAGAAGCACAGCTCTGAAGCAAAGAAAGAAAGAGAGAGAGAGAGAGAGAGAGAGAGAGAGAGAGAGAGAGAGAGAGGAATTAGGACAGCTTCATAATGAATAAAGTCAATAGACAGGCCGTCAATTTTGGAATGATAAGTTATTGATTTTTCCCCTATGTAGACCATACTGAATGGTGTGTCAAAATGTGTCAAGGGGTTTGAGAAAATTGTGCCATAAACCATTCAAGAATGTGGGAACTTGGATTGCGTGGCACTACAGTGGAACCTTGGATTGCGAGTATAATTTATTCTATAAGTGTGCTCGTATATCAAAGCAAATTTCCCCCATAAGAAATAATGGAAACTCAGAAGATTTGTTTCACAACCCAAAATATTCATATAAAAATAATTAATACAAAATATAATGTAAAAATAAAAGAAATTAACCTTTACTTTACCTTTAAAACACAGAGCTAACAGTTCTGTAACTTATGCCTTTATTGACAACAACAGAAAGGCATGAAATAGGTATAACCAAAACTAATGACACACATGCTCTCTGCTTTCTGCATTCAGCTGCTTGTTCTCTGCTCTCTTTGAACAATAAACCCACGTATCCACTAGATGGTAGTTGTGGTGGTAAATTTTGAAATAATGATACTTTTTTCCCCCCCTGTGTACACCATCATACTGAACGGTGTGTCAAAATGTGTGAAAATTATTTTAATGGGGTTTGAGGAAAAGTGTGCCATTAACCATTAAAGAATAACAGCCAATTTAACACACACACACACATACAGTACACATACACATTTTGAAGGACATTTTGAAATTGCTGACAGGCAGTCACATGGTCAGATGTGGCATTTTTCCTCATTTCTCTAATACTAATCAATCAGATAAAGCGCCTGGAAGTGGTTCTGAGTGTTACATTTACATTTGGTAGCTGTATTACAGTTGGCAGTCGTGATTACCATTACAATTGTCATCTAGTGGATAGGTGGGTTTATTGTTCACCTATCCACTAGATGCCAGTAGTGATGGAGATGATAATGATTGGTATGTTCAAAAAGAGCGGAGAACATGCAGCTGAATGCGGGAAGCAGAGAGCATGTGTGTCATTAGTTTTCGCCACAATCTTAGCTGCAAACATACAAACACAAAATAAAATATGCTTTAGAGAAAAAAACACTGGCTCAGTTCTGATCACATTACTCTTAGCATCAATTGTCTCCTGTGAGCACGGAATAGCTTTCCTCTTGATCCAAACCAAATACACAATATTCAATACAACATCCATTACTTTATTTATGTTTAAGCACTTGATGCACATGATGATCATTTCATACGAGCTATTATGACTTATTAAAATGAAGGACCAAGAGAAAAGGCAGGAGCATGTAACATTGACTAAGTGTGGTTTAAATCTTAGATCACATTAAAGTACACAGTCAGTGAATGAGATTTTAAATTAAAGTGATGAGTTTACATCACATTTACCCTCATGCTCACACATCACTGCACATCACATCAAATATACTGTTGTAGCATTTTCTAAACAAACCTGAATAAAGAAATAGGTTCTGTAAAAAAAAAAAAAAAAAAAAAAAAAACAGGTGACACCATGATGATTACAGAGTTATTTACAGTAATGAGGATTAGACACAACACACTCATCTGCACAGATACATACAGTATACACATTCATTTTACTGTTTTTTATTTACATACAGCAGTTCAGTTGAAGATTGTCTTCTCACAGATCCAAATAAATGTATCATTACAGGGAAAATCAGCCCAGTTCCTCACAGGAACAGACAAATAACCAGTTACAACACAGTCCTCATCTCCTGCTCTGCTGTTGGGTTCGTCATCTCTCCAAAACCTGAAGGACAGTATAAGAGCATCTGTTGTGTTTCCCAGACTAATGAAGAGTCAATAATTTTGTCATAAGCAATATATTACTTAAGTTATTTCTCACTCAGTGCTCAGTGGTGTATCGTCCACCCACTTCCACTCGTTCTCTCTGTCTCTATCATTCAGACCAATCCAAGCACTTCTGCTGTTCTTATTTATGAACTCCTGTCATGGTTGTAGTAAAATACAAGAATGAATAAGTCTCATGCACGCACGCACGCACGCACACGCACACACACACACACACACACACACACACACACACACACACACACACCTGTTCCTCTCTGCTCTCTATGATCACCAAGTCTGCTCCTCTCTCTCTGCAGTCTTGTCTACTCTCAGTCCAGCGTTTCTCCTCAGTAGAGATGTAGTAAAGATTGGAGTTGAAATAAATCCACCCTTGATTCAGAATGAACAAAATTATTAGGTCTTAACATTGAAGAACTTTGTCTGGTCAATCTGGTTAGATATTACAGAATAACTTTATCCAAATTATAATTAATAAGAAGATGTTGATCATTTTAAATTTATTGACTGCAGTCCTGAACATAGTGCAAAATTACAGATTTAGATTATGTTTGTATATTAAAATCAATGCTGACAAGAAGGATTTAGAGTGCTTAGAATGATTGTAATACCTGGCAAAATAAAATAAGAAAGACCTTACAAACATAATAATCCCATAAACAATACATAAACACAACACAAATCTGCAGCTTAATCTGTACCTTTTAATGTAATAATTCCCCAAATGTAATGAATCTTTTCTCATCTGCATTTTCTCACTCTCTTCTTTTCCCATTGTGTTTCTGGAAATGTATTCTTGCAAGTGAATTTTCTAGATAAAAATGCATAATAAGAATGCTACAACTAGAATGAATAACTACCAATGTCCAAAATTTACAAATGTTGTACTCACTTATAAAATGCAATGCATTTGTCATGCCAGTTAGTGGTTTTATAATGCCATAAATTCAATCCTTTTGATTTTTATATTGAAGTATTTACCATGGTAGCACTATCCAACATGGAGGCGCTGCTCAACCACTGTCTACTCTATATAAGATAACTATGGCTCCAATGTTTGATTCACTAGAACATAGTCAGAAAAAGGCAGCTTTTATGGGACTAACATTACATTCTAATTAAATGTAGAAAAAAAAAATGGTTATTAATTAGTAATGCTCATTATTATCTATGGTTTTGTGATTTTGCAGTAAAGTTACTTACCCAATTTAGAAAGACTCTGGAGTTCCTCTATATCCTTCTTTAACTGGTCTCTCTCCACAGTCAGGTGGTTGCAACTGGCATGCAACTGGTCTCTCTCTATAGTCACATTGCTGCAACAGGACTGTAATTGGTCTCTCTCTAATATCATAGTGTTGTAACTATTCTGTAACTGCTCTTGCTCTATAGTCACCTTGTTGTACCTGGTCCGTAAGTGGTCATGCTCTATAGTCAGCTTGTCATAACTTGTTTGTAACTGGTCTTTCTCTGTATTTAAGTTGTTGTAACTGGTCTGTAACTGATCATTCTCTAAAGTCAGGTCATTGCAATTGGTAAGTAACAGCTCTCGCTCTATAATCAGGTTGTTGTAACTGTTCTGTAACTGGTCTTTCTTTATAGTCAGGTTATGGTAACTGGTCTGTAATTTGTTTCTTTCTATTGTCACGTTGTGGTAACAGGTCTCTAACCACTCTCTCTCCATAGTCAGATTTCTGTAATTTGTAAGTAACTGGTCTCTCTCAATAATCAGGTTGTTGTAACTGGTCTGTAACTTTTCCTTCTCTATAGTAAAGTTGCTGCAACAGGTATGCATCTGGTTTCTCTCTATTGTCAGTGTTCTGTAACTGGTCTGTATCTGGTCTCTTTCTGTAGTCAGGTTGTTGTAACTGGTCTGTAACTGGTAATTCTTTAAAGTCAGGTTGTTGCAATTGGTAAGTAACAGCTCTCGCTCTATAGTCAGGTTGTTGTATCTGGTCTGTAACTGGTCTTTTGCTATGGTCAGGTTGTTGTATCTGGTCTGTAACTGGTCTTTTGCTATGGTCAGGTTGTTGTATCTGGTCTGTAACTGGTCTTTTGCTATGGTCAGGTTGTTGTATCTGGTCTGTAACTGGTCTTTTGCTATGGTCAGGTTGTTGTATCTGGTCTGTAACTGGTCTTTTGCTATGGTCAGGTTGTTGTATCTGGTCTGTAACTGGGCTTTTGCTATGGTCAGGTTGTTGTAACTGTTCTGTATATTCAGGTTAAGGTAATTGGTCTGTAATTTGTCTTTCTCTGTAGTCAGGTTGTGGTAACATGTCTGTAACCACTCTCTCTCAATAGTCAGATTACTGTAATTGGTAAGTAACTGGTCTCTTTCTATAATTAAGTTGTTGTACCTCATCTCTAACTGGACTTTTCCCATAGTCAGGTTATCGCAACTGGTTTGTAACTGGTCTTTCTCTATAATCAGGTTGTTGTAACTGGTCTGTAACTTGTCCTTCTCTATAGTCAGGTTGCTGCAACATGTATGTATCTGGTTTCTCTCTTTTATCAGGGTTCTGTAACTGGTTTGTAATTGGTCTCTCTCAATAGTCATAGAGGTGTACCTTGTCTGTAACTGTTCTTGCTCCATAGTCAGAATGTTGCAATTGGTAAGTAACTGATCTCTCTCTATACTAAGGTTGTTGTAACTAGTCTGTAACCTGCCCTTCTTTATAGTCAGGTTGTCGTAACTGGTCTGTAACTGATCTTTCTCTATAGTCAGATTGTTGCAGCTGGCCTGTAACAGGTTTCTCTCTATAGTCAAGTTGTTATAACTGGCCTGTAATGAGTCTCTCCCTATTGTCACATTGTTATAACTGGTCTGTAACCAGTCTCTTTCTATTGTTAGGTTGTTGTAACTGATCTGTAACTGGTCTTGATCTATAATCAAGTTGTTGTATCTTGTCTGTAACTGGCATATTTCTATAATCAAATTGTTGTAACTGGTCTGTAACTGATCTCTGTCTTTAGTCAGGTTGTTATACCTGCTCTGTAGTTGGTCACTCTTTATTCCCAGATTGTTGCAGCTGGTCTGTATCTGGTTCTTTTCTATAGTCAGGTTGTTGTAAATGGACTGATCTTTCTCTATAGTCAGATTATTGCAACTGGCATGTAACTGGTTGCTTTCTGTATACACGTGGTTGTATTTGATCCACAGCAGTGTAAGGGTAGTCAGCAAGACAACATGCAGCAGCAGCATATACACTGCAGTCAGTCTGTAACACCAGTCCCCAGCAGTGTCTCCTCCTAATGGGAAATATCCACAGAGACTGGTCTGTTTTCTTATTAGGCAATGCATGTTTGTTTATATGTAGAATGTCACACACAAAAGCAATTTAAAATACAATCAAAATTACACAAAAAATGAATTTGCACAATACAATGATATAGAACATTAAGGCTTGAATAAAACATTATTAAAATGGTCAATTTAAAAAGAACGAATATGAGGAAAAAGAAATAGCATGATAAAGAGTCATTATGTCATGCAAATGCTGGCAATCAATGCAAAACTAGAAGTCTAAGAGCAAAACATGGCCTAGAAACATGGCCACTGAGGACACACATGTACACACACACACACCAGTTCTGGTTACCAATTCGGAAGTTTTTTTGTTGTTGTTATTATTATTATTATTATTATTATTGATTTGATGATTATTATGATTATTAATGTTGACGTCGAGTAACCACTAAACTACCGCGCTTGCTACGCAAGAGTTGCTGTTGTTGGACTTCCTTGGTTTCCCCGCGCACCTTGCACCTGCAGGGTCTGGGCTCAAGCCAGGCAAAAAAAAAAAAAAACCTATTAAAATCCATGAAATATACAGTATAATGAGTGAAATCCCGTGCAACCAAAAACATTGCTACTGTATTTTTTATGGTAAATTTCTGCTGACCACAGCTGCCTTTTTTTTTTTTTTCATTTACGGTTTATTTTTTTTTACAGTGCAATAACGGTGCTACCGTATTTTTTACGGTAAAATTCTGGCAACCACAGCTGGCAATTTTTTTTTACCGTAAAATATGTTGTTGTTGTTTTTACAATGACGGTATCAGCATGAATACCCAAACCAAGAACCCAGTATGACCAGGGGCAGTTCTAGAGGGGGGGCATGGGGTGGTACCCGGCCCCCCTAAAATATGATTGGCCACCCCTGGTGCCTCCCAATACCGTTTGGCAAATGTACTGTCAGCCTGACAATGCCAAACGTCATTGAATCAGAGTGGAGCGAGGTCACTCTTTCATTGGCTTAGAGCGCCGTTACTTTCTCATTGCCTTAGAGCGCAGTCACTAGTCACTCATCCATTGGCTTTTAGAGTGCCGTCACTCACTGCTTGATTTGCGAAGGTGAATCACAGTTCTGCGATTTTCAAAATGGAGGAGAGAGATGCACACCACTGTTTATGGTGTTTATACAGTCACGTCTATTTTTTTCTTTATCACCCTGAAAGCATGTTTATCTGATTATTTTCACGTAACTGATCAAGACTGACTGTCAGACTGCTGAAGAGAGATGATCAGTGCTCACCACCACATACATACTGTAGTAAACAGAAAAATGTTACTTTATCAGTTGTTTTTATGAACAAATGTGTGAAAATCTTTTCTCAAAAATACTAAATCATTTTCAGGCTCTTGTGGCAGTGCTACATTTAACTTAATACTACGCATATTAGCGCTCAGAACATTGCTCCAGATTTTGTAAATCATGTTTTTAAGCCATTTATAATTGAATCTGATTTCCTGCACTGCCCACCCTGTGCCCCCCCCACTTACAAAATCATAGAATCGCCCCTGAGTATGACAGAGAAATGAAAGACCTTACACATTTATTTACAGCCCAACAGCATGCACGTTAAGATTCAATAAATACTGAGAGGGAAATAATGAATAATAAGATAATTTAATGTAGCATTCTCGGAATTGCATGGAATTATATTACTTTTCTTATCACACAACTTCAAATGTACAGCATACATGTACAAGTCATAAGACACACACTACAACATTGTATAACAATATAACAATGTTTTGGCATTCATGTGGATGTTGCCTTTAAACGTACCATGTACCTAACACTGTTGCTGACCAAGTACACCCTTTCATGACAACAATACTCCCTAATGACAATGACGTGCACAGAGCCCTGACCACAAACACTGACTGCATACCAGACTCCCTCATCCAACATCAGAAAGTAGTGGAAAGTCTTTCAAAAAGAGTGTAAGATTTATAAAAAATAAAGAGGGGGTGGGAGGATGGGTCTTCATGTATTGTGATTTTTTTCAGGCTTTTCAGGCTGCTGGCCCAAGCATGTGGAAATAGTTTAGGACTCTAAGGAGGATGTTGCAATAACCCCCGGCTGAGTTCTTGTATTGCAAGTTGGAACATTAGTGCTTAAATAGATTTGTAAATATTGGTGTCTGCATATCTCAATGTTCAAAACTTTCGTACATAGTTATAGTTTTGAGGACACATTTAAATATTTTTTTTATATTTTTGAAAATTATGGATGGATGGATGGATGGATGGATGGATAGATAGATAGATAGATAGATAGATAGATAGATAGATAGATAGATAGATAGATAGATAGTGACAGCACGGGAACACAGGGTAGCAACACACACTACACAATATATAATATCTGCTCCATGCTGTGTCTCCCCCTAATGTAAAGCAGTCAAAGACATATTTACAACAGCCTTACAATAGATTCAATCATATTAGTTATATAATAATAATAATAATAATAATAATAATAATAATAATAATAATAATAATACATGTGTAATATGAACCTGCGGTTCTTTGCTCATTAATTAATAAATCTGCCTGAAACGTAAAATAAAATACAATGCAAATTTGAATTAAATTCAGTTCAAGACCCATTACACCTTAAATTGTAAATAAAAATGTTCTTTATTTTCTTCTGTCACCTCTATCAGCATCTGTATTCTCCATCAGCCACCCACCATCATCTCCACTTGTTCATAAACACACTGAAACATCTCTAAAATATTGTATAAATGCATGATTTACTGCATCTCTGCATGTAAAAACACTTTTCACTTTGTAAAGCTAAACTAACTAAACTCACCTGTAGGTTGATCTGCATTCTTTATGTCACTGCCTTCAAGATCAGGGTCGTGACCTTTAACAGTATCTGCACTCTCATAGATATCCATCACCATTTCCATTTGCTCAGAAGAACACTGAAGCATCTCTAATCTATTGAAGAGTAAACCGTGTCTCTGTGTGAGGACAAGTAAACTGCTGCACTTCCTTCCTAGTGTACACTGAATTAAATATGCTGCTGTCAGTAAAAAAAAAAAGTGGAGGTGTGTCTTCTTGTGGTCAAAGCTGCACTTTTCATTCACACTGTAGACGTTCTTGGTAAAGCAGAGTAATTACATGAACACCAAAAATAACATTGTTGTTGTGTTAGATTGATGAAACAGAATAATTTAGAATCATTAAACAAAAGTATTAGGCCTTGTATATGCTGCTTTTAAAATGAATTTCTATTTGTTATTAATTTTTATTTACAACAACAACAACCGCACAGGATGTACATCACACATCAGCACTCTCATACATGGGCATGCAGAAAAGAGGGCATTTATTATTAATATTTTATATAATCTTTATATATGTTGAGCATGTGTTTAGCAAAACATATCTTTTCTCAGGTTGACTGACAACTAGTGACATCTAGTGGCCAAATGGCGTACTACAGTCATTCCTCAATTTAATCATTACCTAGTGAGAATATGTGTGTTATGTGAGATATCCTGGGGAAATAAACATGCATATTAATAATAATAAAGATTGCAGTGTTTAGTGGCTTGGACTGACTAAATTTAGACATGTAATATAATGTGAAATTCTTTAGTAATGCCTGTACCATTACTTTGTTGTTTCTGGGTAGTTAAGGATGATGTGGCACTCTTCAGCCTGACTGATGAGCCAAATTTCATTTAATTTATGATCCGCTAAAACATCCACAGACTGTACATCATCTTCATGCAAGAGTATTTCATGCATCTGCAAACTCAGGTGTAACCCAGCAAACCAACATCTTCTCTGCTTTAAGTGAAAACTGTTCTGCACAAAGCATCTGGCAAACTTCCAAAGGATAGAAAAAGGAATGAGTGTATGAAGTTTTTTGTTTGTTTGTGGTTCATGTGGCCTGCTAGTAAGCTACAGCCGCAGTAATTACCAGACGATGGCACCCCAGAATGTTACTCCAGTAAATAGTAAGACTGTTTAAGATGTATCAGGTCCCTTGCAGTTACAGTTAAGTTGTAAAGTCATTAAAAGAAACAAACAAGAACTAACAGACAAACAACCAAACAAAACCGATCTATGGCTCCAACCATTTCCAGATTTCTCTATATTTTTAGAAACCCTCCATATGCATCTCTATGATTATCTTTTTTGAAAGCTGGTGTGATGTCATATCAATCTTTTGGGCCCTGGAGTAATCATTGTGTGTGTGTGTGTGTGTGTGTGTGTGTTTTGTGTACATGTGTGTTGTGTACATGTGTGAACTGTATGTATGTGTTTTTTATGTGTGTGTGGTTCTTGTATGGTGTAAACAATTTTCTACTAGGTCAAAAAATGACCTAAAACAACCATTGTATTCACGTACTGTACAGCATTCATGGAAATAAGAAGGTGATTGATTGAGGTCACGGATGCAGCGCTCCATCACTCTCCTTCTCATACAAATAGCTCTTACACGATGAAGTGGGTGTGTTTGAGGTCATTGTCTGTTGGAAAACAAATGATGGTCCCATTAAGTGTATGTTCAACTTTATTTAGTCCCTTCTGTTGGTTTATAGCCATAGTTTGACCATTAAGGTCTGAAATATATCCCCTACTTGATCTCGGAGCATTTATGTGGGTTCTAAAATAAAGTTGGTAATTTGGTGGTTTCTAAGGCATATCATTTTCCATGGAAGTCCACTGAAGGAGAATGTGAGTCCAAACTTTTGCATGGTACATACACCAATTAGCCATAAAACATTTATAATACCACCACCAGGTAAAATGTATAACTAACTAGTTTCTATCAAAGGGCTGAATTCCAAATCATTCTTTGACCCCTATTCAAGAGCATTACGTGGTGTGTTAAACAACTCATTATGTGCCCTGTTTCCTCAAACCTGAAAATTAATAACTTCTGTGCCTTTGTGCCTATGACTGCATCACAGCCGTCATGATAGCCAGCACAACATAAATAAATGGTATGGTATTGTTTAGGAAAGTTAGTATGCATGACTAAAATTTGTCTAAAATATTTTAGTGGTCCACTGAGACCATTGATCTTGTCGATCTGGGACTGTGCCTCGGGCAGCCCCAGGTGGCACTTGTTTGGGTTTGCTATCAGACCTGCCTTGCGGAGCTCTTCCGGGGCATATCTTTTAAACTTCCTGCATGGCCAGAAACATAAGAGACTCAAAATTGAGGGTCCTGATTTATCTGATTCATTTGACCTGTGGAATTCAGAGGATCCATCATACTCGTAGCGCAGAGTGAAACAGCCAGATCCGAGGGAATCTGTGTGTGACATTTATTAGTCCTATTATCTGGTGAGTGCCCCTAGTGGAGGACCATGGCAAAAGCAGGCAGAAGCCATATCACACTGCTACAACAATCCGCAGCTGCTTCACTTTTCTGAGATGGCGTGATTGGATGTAGTGCTCTATATTCTGCTTTTATTAACGTGACACCAAAATATTTGTTGCATGTTAGGGAGATACAGAGGCAAACATGGATTAAAAAAAAGAAAGAAATAATGACCCTTTGATTTGTAGCACAGCTGCCCTGTTTACAACCCCATAACATGACTGCATAAGATTGTTATAAAGTAAATTGTAGAAGGAATACAGTACATAATGCCAATCCATTTTAAAAGCGTTTGAATTTTTTTTCCTTTGTCCTCCTGCAACCGATAGAAGAACATCATATTTCAACACAAACTATTCTGTGTTCCCAACCTGTTGAATATGTTTTTTTTTTCTAGCAAAAACAGAAGGTCCCATAACAAAGACCATAAATTCCTCTAGTAAAGAGGCATCAGAGATGGGAAATACTACAAAAACCACCCATTCTTTCAGGATTCAAGATTCAAGACTTGTAACTGGTTGAATACCGACAATTATGTGATGGTTATTCCATTAGTCACATCCCGAAAAAAGAATGAAATAACTGCAGGTTACTGGGTTATACTGAATTGGCCAGCTTAGTTTCAATAAAGTCTTCACTGCATTCCCTCCCAAGAGTGCCAGCTGATGTGAAAAAGTTGGGCTTTGATTTTTTCCCCCATCCTTTGCAATAATTTGGAACAAATAATTTGGAACAAATTATGCTCGCAATCCAAGGTTTATCTGTATAACCATTCCCATATGAGAATTTGGATAAACACAGCAGGCCATAATTTCCAAAACATTTATTACTAAGAAAACGTATTACTGGCCACACCTGAGGCTTCTTTCTCTGAAAAGATTTATAGTCTGCTAATAATTGTTGTAAAGCATTGTAAAAACTGTTAACTTACATTGAGGATGACATGTGGCTGAGAGTGATTCTTGTTTGACAATATTTGATGAATAAAGACAAAAAAAAAAAACTATCAAACTTGATGTTGAACTAGAATACATAATAAGTCAACATTTACAGATCCCAACAGGACTGTCACTTTAATTTGCTGCTCCTGAATTTGACAATCAGATGTGCAACTTAAATAACATTGAAAACCTCCCAGATGAGAAAGTCTGCTACAGTACTTAACCCAGTGCTAGAGCCCTATTGTTCATCAGAGTGCAGGGTAGATGAATGCAGTGCACCATTACAGTCTGTGCTCCAGTCCATCCCTGATCAGCACACAGAGCAGTGGCCAGTAACCTTTACTATCCAATCTTTCACATGTGCTTGAATTACAACTTAAAAGAAGCATTGAAGAGTAAAAGAAGAGTAGAGTTTTAATGATTGTGACATGTGAATTGCAAATTGAGATTTTAAGTAAACTTGCATTGGCAATCTATCGTTACACAAAATTGACCATGAGTTGCATTAGGTTTCCAGTAGCCTCATTGAAAAAAAAATGAGGCTACTGGAATTACTGGAAAAGCATTATTGGCCTCATTGGAAAAGCATCCATGCTTAAGGGAACCAGGATCAAATGAGCTCGGAACTTTTTATGTCAAATTACCACCCAAAACATGCACGCAACATGGTGTGAAGAAGTTGAAATTAACAAAAAAGGCAGACATGCACAAGATAGAGGACACGATGGGCAGAAATTAATTGCATTCCTGATTACCCAGATCGACAAACTGCAGGGGATTTGGAGACTCTGCCATGTTGAGGAACTAAAAAAAAGCATCAACATGGTAAACATGAAAATCAACCATACATTCTCCCTTAGAAGAAGGGAGAGATTATTTAAGATTGAAGATGCACCGCTTGTCTTCCAGACTGTTCTAACTTGATTCTAACTTGAGCCAACCATTTTTTTTAATAGTCAAAAAGTTGGGTTAAGTTGAAGAGAGATATAAATTAATTGAGCCCACAAGCAATACTACTTAAGCTGACTTACATTTTTAAATTAAAGGTAACTTAAACCAACTTAATTGGGTACATGTGGGTGGAAAATGTCACTTGTACTGTAAAATAAATGTATGGCTCACACATTTCTGAGGTCATAGGTTATTAACAGGTTTCAACAAGATGCAGCACTTTTGCGTCTCTTTTTGCAAACTGATGGAATTTAGGGATCACTGACTTGAGATTTATATGGTTAAAATCTCTAGCGACAATAAAACTTCCATTTGGCTGTATATTGTGCAGTTTACTTATAGCATGCTACAGTCCACAGAGCATTTCCTTAACATTAATGCTAAAATGAACTAATACAGCCACTATAAAAACTACAGCAAATTCCTTTTGCAAATAAGATATCTGTATAGAAAAATCTTGGTGTTGACAGTCCTATAAACATAAATGCTTCCATATGGGGGAGCCATACAACACAAAACCATGTCTGGTTCCTCTCAAGGTTTCTTCCTATTGCTTACATGCCCTCGGCTTTCTCATCCAGGACTATCTAATCATTTTGATTCATACATATTCACATTTTATACAAATTTCCATAATTCCTTTTGATTGTGTAAAACTGGAATTTGGGGAATTTGTTCTGCAACAATGACAATTGATAAAGCACTATATAAATATATATTTTTAATTTAATTGAAAACCAACCACTGCAAAATAAATAAATAAATAAATAAATAATCATCATCATCATCATCTAAACATGACACAAAATGATTAAACCAAACAGCAAATTATTTAAGATAATTTATGTTTTTCATGACAAATCCAAAAATTACACAGATTCCCATCACCGCCTAGAATTTATTCAGGTTAATGATCACTGCTGAAAATCCCGTAAACTTTTTCACTGAGTCATTGGTTAGGTGATGTCTTGTTTGCTTTGCTTCAATCTCACATATAGCACGTCCAACTTCACAAGTAAATCCAAGTTCAACCAAGTTATTGGGTACATTGTGTTCTCAACCAGAACACAAAAAATTTGGTCACCCTGAAATGGTCCACAACAAAAGAATCAGACAATGGCCTCTAAACTCCTGCTAAGGAAATAGCTTTAAACTTCACTATTTTCTTCACTCTATAAGGAGTTTGTCATTTTTGAGTGACCTACCAAGAAGCTTAAGTACCAACAAAATGCCAAAATGCATAGAACCCCACAACCAAACCTAGAAAAAATTCACTTACAAAATTGTTGTTTGATTCCCTTCTCATTCTTGGTGGGTTTTTTCCGTGTAATCTGGTTTCCTCCCACAGTCCAAAGACCTGCAGAATAAGCTATTCTATGTTCCCAAATTTTCCATAGTGTGTGAATAAGTGTGTGAGTGTGTGTATGTGTGACCCACGATGATAGGCACCGTGTCCATGGTGTACCCTGCCTCGTACCCTGAGCCTCCTGGGATAGGCCCCAGGCCCCCACAAGTGAGTGTTGTTGTTGTTGCTACTTAGGATTACCTAATGTCATGTGTGCTGTTTTATAGTATAAGTATAGTATTGTACTAAAATATAGAAAATAAATCACATAACAAAAAACAACAACACTGAATTAGAAGGTGTCCAAAATGATGACTATGATGTCATCGACATCCCTCTGTTAAAACTGTTTTAATAGTGCTCATGTCATAAATACGCAAGGGTCATCTTGTTCTTCCCAGCATAGCTCAGGGCCTTCACACTTGCACGTATACATGTCAAACTCAGCACACGTCTAGTTCTCATTGAGCTGAACAGTTTTCACGATGCATGTCATGGGCTCAACTCAACATGAAGTCAGATATTTTGGGTCATTTGCAAAACGCACACAATGGACACATATTACGTACACTACACATCCTACACACTCCGCCTCAACAGTGTTTAATGGAGTTTAAGGTGTCTGTGCAGAACACTAAAGGTCTTTTACACAAACACTGGCAAAGCATGAGTACAGGGACATTGTCATGCTGGAACGGGTTCAGACTGCTTATTTCTAGTAAAGGGAAATTACAGCATACAAAGAAATTTTATACAATAGTGTGCTTCCAAAGTTGTGCCAATGACGACGTTTGGTCATACAGTATGAACCATATACTGTAAATATATATTATACAATATAAATATTTACATAGTTCTTAAAAGAAGCAGGTAGAAAAAAAAAAAACTAAAAGCTTAGTAGCATTAGTGAAATGTATACATCATTATAACACAGCAATGTTATTTTGGCATTTATATAAATGTCCTTTAACAAATGCTTCCAAGGTACACATGAGGACTGCAGATGCAATGTCTTAATACTTTGAGAACAAGAAGCCACTCCTCCAATATTTAACTTCCTCTAATTTTATTTATTGCCAGCAGCACTTTTAATTCTGTATACAGAGTACAGAGGCTCAGCCTGTCAGTCACGTCCACAAAGACACACCATCCTTTCATGTTTTAGTGAGTCTTAAAAGATTAAAGATGGTTCTAGGTTCTTCTCAGAAGGATGACATGGAAGTAGTTTTCTACAAGAGTTCCGACAATGACTACGACACAGAGAAAAAGGATTTTGACGCCATGAGGCATCTAACAGCACACCACACAGGTACTGTACATTTACGTTTGGCTTTCATTACAGTCAGTGGAGATGATGGTGGATATCTGTGAGAATGTAGACACTGTGAGAGCTAACGCAGATAGAAAGAGAAAATAAAAACAACTCATTTGTTTTTTTTTCCACCTTGCTTATTTATTCTGATTGCAATTATCTTTTTGTCCAACCATGGACATTCAAATTCAAATTGCACAGTTTTAAGTATGATTTGAGATTATATTGTGGAAGTTATAAGGCTCTGAAAAATGACATGTTCAGCGGAAATATTAAGCAGATATTCTTATTCACAGTGAATTAAAGAAGTTCTCAATCAAAAGGCATCCAATGCTAGTAGGACAGAGACAGAGGCCAGTAGCTGTGGCTGACTTTTTAGTCATTAGTTGCTGACCTATGCATCACTAAAGTGTCAATGTCAAGTCCATTTGGAGAGATTCAATTAAATGTCTATTTACATCTAGGGAGGAACACTGCATGGAGCAGGTGTTACAGAGGGACTGCAGTGTGTGTGGTGCTGCTGTGTGTTGTCCTGCTGACTGCCGTCGCAGTGCTGTGGACCAAATACAACAACCTGAAGACAGAGAGACACCAGTTACAGACCAGTTACAATACTCTGAGTGTAGAAAGCAACATGTTACAGATGAGTTACCACAACCTAACTACAGAGAGAGACCAGTTACAGACCAGTTACAACACCCTGACTATACAGAGAAACCGGTTACAGACCAGCTACAATGCCCTGACTGTAGAGAGAAACCAGTTAAGGTCTAGATGCTTCCTGACTATAGATAGAGACAGGTTTATGAGGGAGAGAGATGGATACCAGAACACACTTTGTGGAACGTGTAAGTAGATGAATTTAGTGGTAAGTTTTCTACACGTAAACAGTTAAATGGCATCAGTTTAAATTGGGGAAATAAAAATTTTACTTACATTCTATCACATGTTCATTTCCTCCAGGGCCTTAAAGTGAAAGCATATCATTAGAAAATTGATTTATTTTTATTTATCTACTACTTTACTAAGTGCCTTTTAAACTACCATTTTGGAACCAGTGAATTATAGTGAATTACAAGTTTTTTGTTTTAAGCTTTAATCATGTGCGGTGTGCAAACACACCAAATACTCAAATGGATATTTAAACCAAATGATCAACTGACCAAATTATCTCCTTTTTTGAAACCTGAAAGTTCTCTCCGTTTATCATCACAGTTAGAGGAGGGAGCTGTTTCAACTCCAGCTCCAGTCTGTATTTCATATCTTTTGGACGCAAGACCTGGAATGACAGCAGACAGTTTTGCAGAGACAACGGAGCAGACCTGGTGATCATAAACAGTAAAGAAGAACAGGTGAGAGAGAGAGTGAGCGAGTGAGAGTGAGTGAGTGAGAAAAAGCGAGAGAGAGAGTCTAAATGGCTGTGTTGTAATTTGCAGGATTTCATTGGTAAAAAGCTGGGAATGTCTGATTTTTGGATTGGTCTGAGTGAAAGACGTACAGAGGGAGAGTGGAAATGGGTGGACGGTACACCACTGACCACTAAGTAAGAAACTGAGATTCTTTCTGTGTCCCAAACAGAGGTTGAGAACTGTATTAATTGAACACTGATCTGAGTCTGATTCTGATTCTCTGGGTTTCAGGTTCTGGGATGAAAATGAACCGAATGATGAGGAGGGAAATGAAGACTGTGTTGAGATTTATAGTAATCTTAAAGGGAATGGCTGGAATGACAATAGCTGCTCTTTTAAACAACACTGGATCTGCGAGAAAAGTCTTTCAGAGTGATGTTTTAAATTTGATAGTGAACCGCATTTATATAGAAATTGAGTCAAACTTATACAGTTTTAAATGGATATAATGTCTCAGTATGTGTTGTTGTTTTGTCAGAGTGAACTCAGTAATCTGTCAGTGACACAATGTGCACAGAGACTGTTCATGTCTTTTACTGTAACTCATTATAGCTGTGTAGATCTGTGATGATGAAAGCAGTATCATTGAGATGGTTGTATTTAAGAGTCCATCTCAGTGTCTCTGACTGATAAAACAGCAGAAGCCTGAGCTCAAGGCATACTTTGAAGCTAGTCACTGATGGAGTGAAGATTTTGTTAATGAGAAAGAAATGCATTTTATCTATCAATGGTTACGTTCAATCTCTGGAATGTCTGTTAAACACTTTATTTCCTGGTATCACCAATGTTATAGCAATGAATAAACAGTCATTTTCTCTCCCCCCCCCCCCCCCCCCATTCTCTCTCTTGTATCTGAATGGAGAAAACATACAGTCTTTCATGTTGTTGAGAAACTACAACACACAAACCCTCTCATCAGGGAAACATACTTTTATGAAAAAAAAATTAAATAAATATCCTGAGCATTTTGAGTGCATTTGAGTATGTTCTGTGTACTTGTTGGTGATCTACTGTAAAAGAGTAAGGTGGATATTAGATTAGTGGGGTCTTTGCAACCTCATAGTAAAGCTAGGATACCTTCAGAATGATACCAATTCGAATGTATCTTGGTGAGATATTCTACCCTGGCACAGCCATTTGTTTCCATGGCAAGTAATCCAATCAAGGATTTTGTCAGGAGACATTCACACCTCGAGATCCATTTGCATTTTACACCCTTGTACAACTCTGCTCTTCCCTATTGTTTTTATCTCAACATTGATTATTTGTTTAAAAAAAAAAAGAAGGAAAAAAAAACGCTTCCAAAACACTGACATCTATTGGGACATACCCAGTCACTTTCTTATCTTAATTTTATTTGATTGGTTACACGTTTTATTTAGCCCAACCCAAGCCCTCGTAGCTTAGTGACTTGCTTGTTTATTGGGCAGGTATGTAGACTCTATCCACCACCACCCCGCCACCACCACTGCCACCACTATACAAAGTAATGTAAGAATGAGGAAAAAACAGAAAATATGGGAAAAAAAATGAACGAAGGTGCAATTAAATTTAAAGCAATATTAAAACAAACATACACCAGTGTTTAATAGAGTTCTAAAATTAATGTCCTTCAATCTGAACTGAAGCTGCTGGTAAAGCTAAGACAACAGTGGGTTCATGTGAGGTGGAGACCTCAAAACCCATACCGGTCTTCCATCAACAATGGCATTCTTCTCATCGGACATCATTTCCAGCTTTGCAGTTGTCATGTCTTGGGGTGCGTGGCATAATTGCAGAGGTCCAGGTGTTAAAGGAACGATGTATTTATTGAACACAAAAACAGGGAAATTAACAAAACAAATAGCCTTTAATAATAAAACAAAACAAAACAGGAATAAAGACAATGGGAAACACGGACTAAACTCACAGACATTAACGGGGTGTAAATCAACAGATGCAAGACGCGACACTGAACTAAAACAAGCTATTTATAAGGAAACTAATAATCAACTCGGTTCAGGTGAGCGCCCATGTCACCTGACCGAGGTGCATAATGGGAAATGAAGTAAAACGAAACAAAACTACAACACAAAATCACAGGGCGCTTTGGCGCCCTCTAGGGGTTATCCCTGACAGCAGTCTACCAAAGTTCTCTCTCTGCATCGGTTTGAATGACCCTACACCTGGACTCCAGCAACTGCAAAACATACCATACTTTAACCTCTAAAACACCCAGAGATGTATCAAACTTAATATATAGATACATTTGTACACTTAATTGTCTTTGTCGGTTTTTAGCCCCTACCTTAATGGAATCTCTTAATTGGGATTTTTCTGGCTGAGACAAAGGGACATTAAGTCCTGTAACATGCTGAATAAAAAAAACATCAGATAAGTGACAGAAACTATTCAATTTATTAGAGGGACAAAAATAAAGGCACATGAAAATAATTATGATAACAATTTCTGATTACCCTTACACACTCAGGCTCTGAGATAGTGAACCCCTGAGGGGACCCGGAAGTAGTACGGTCGCATCTCAGGAAACATAAAAGGAAACAAGATGGCGCTTTACACTCGCTCAGTCATTGAGTTTTGCCCATGCTATCACTGACGCTTCGCTCGTCTAAACGTGAGTACTCACTTTCTTGGGTTATCGCTTCCGATTGGGTGTGTGTATTTAGAATGCGGGTTTATTTGTGTAAACTCTTGCTCTCGCTTCGGGAGAGTTCTAATAATAACCGGCGTGGTTATCCTGCCTGCTCGCGCTACTTCCGCGTTTGGGTTTACCATCCATGCTACAGGGCTAACTGCTAGTCTTCTGGTTCATCTCCGGTTAATTCGTGACAGAATGACTGAGCCTTCAGCAGTAAACCCAGCGGAGTTTGCTCACCTCTGCGATGTGGTTGACCAGCATGCTAAGATCGAACAGCTCCGTGGTGAAGTCGCGTCTCCCCGCAAGGAGCTACAAGACGTCGCGGTCTTGCACGGCGAGGTGGCGGCGCTGCGACAGGAGAACGCGACCCTCCGCGGGGTGGCCACGCAGCCGGCTGTTGCCACGCCCATTGCAGCGGCTGCTGCGCCGCCAACCCCGTCCCCATCTTCTGATGTTTTTCTAGCTTTACCGGACAAATGGGATGGCACGGATGGGAAGTGCAGTGTTTTTCTAACCGCGTTGGATCTCGTGTTTGAGTTTAATTCCACCAGATACTCCACAGACTGCTCATTGCTCTTCACGTCTCGATGGCAGGCAGCTGAGTGGGCCACGGTGGTTCGTCGTTCAGATTCAGACATCGCCTACTCATACACAGAATTCACCCATCAGCTTAAACTCACCTTTGAGCATCCGGTGCTATACCATCTACGGCAGGGGGGGGTCGTCCGTGAGCCGCTACACAGCGGAGTTTCGTACTCTCACCATGCAGCCCGACTGGGGAGACTCCACCCTCCGGACGGCCTACTACGAGGGACTGGCTTCGCGCATAAAGGATAAGCTCGCCGGAAAAGAGCTCCCAGTGACCTTGGAGGGCTTAATCCAACTCGCCCTCCGGATCGACCAACGTCTGCTCGCTCGCCCCAAGCCAGCTCCCCATACCCTGCCACCCATCATGACGTCACTACCTCGTACCACGCCGTTCTTCTCCCATGCTCCAGTTCCAGAAGTCCACTCCTCATTCACTGCAGCACCCACCAGAACCATCGTTACTCCACCTCTAGTGGTTGACACAGGAGCCGGGGAACCCATGCAATTAGGGCGCGCCTCCTTAACCGCTGCAGAACGGGAACGCTGTTTTAGGGAGGGGCTCTGCGCGTATTGTGGATCCGCAGCACACCATCAAGCCATCAGTCCTCTGCTGCCGGGAAATGCGCAGTCCCGGTGAGAGTAGCTCACCGGGTCCTATCTCCCTCTCCACCACCCTGACTAATGATTCCCGTCTCACGGTAAAAGTACACCTCCAGTTTGGCCACAAACGGGTCGGAAGTACCGCGTTTGTCGACTCCGGGGCCGCAGGTAACTTCATTGACTCTTCGTACGCCAAAAAACTGGGGGTAAAAATCGAGGCGTTATCCCAGCCTGTAGCAATTACATCAGTCGACAGTCGGCCCCTTTCCTCCAGCCCCAGATTCAGTTTTACACCACCACCATTTCATCACCACCCATCATCCTCGGACACCCTTGGCTGCTACGTCATGACCCACTCATATCATGGACCAAAATCGGATTCTACAGTGGGGGCCGACCTGCACCGAGCTTTGCCTACGGGCCGAGGCTGGGACATGCTCTAGGGAGTCCGAGGCCCACGATGTCAACACAGACAACATCCCGCTAGACTACCGGGATCTGGCTGAAGTTTTTTGTAAGAGACGCGGCACCCACCTACCTCTTCATCGCCCATACGACCTGGCAATCGATCTTCAGCCAGGCGCCACGCCACCCCGCGGCCACCTCTATTCACTATCCAACACCGAGATGCAGGCAATGGAGGAGAATGTATCCAGCGGACTTCGCCATGGTACCATCCTCACCTGCTGCCGCGGGGTTCTTCGTGAAAAAACGCGATGGTAGTCTACACCCCTGTGTCGATTACTGGGGCTCAATAACATCACCATAAAAAACCAACACCGGCTGCCTCTTATCAACTTTGCCCTCTCTGGTGCCACCATCTTCACTAATTTGCCACCAACCTAAGCCCATTTGAGGTATGCTACGGCTTCCAACCTCCGATGTTCGACCATCAAGAACCGGAGGTGGAAGTACCGTCGGCCCAACAGTTGGTTCGCCGGTGTCGACGGCTATGGAGAGAAGCAAACGATGCCATTCAACAGGCTAACAGCCGCTACATTCTGCAACATCGCCGTCGACACCCACTGGGACGAATGTACCAAGTAGGTGACAAGGTATGGCTATCAACAAAAAACCTACACCTGCAGACTGAATCAAGAAAGTTGTCACCATGATTCATCGGACCATACCGCATCAACCTCCGGATTAACACTGTCACCTACCGGCTCCAGCTGCCTGCGGCGCTCCGGATCCATCCGGTATTCCATACATCCCAACTCAAACCCTTCACTACTTCACCCATGGAAAGGAGAACATCCTGAACTATGAAAAAGCTCTTAGTGTAGCTAAATCAACGTATCTCTCTACTCTTATAGAAACTAAGAAAAATAATCCAATATTTGTATTTAATACTGCAGCAAAATTAACTAGAAAGAAGACCACTGCAGAAATATCCACAACAGCAACATACAGTGGGGAGGATCATAAATATGAGGCAAACAATTTAAACAAGCTTCAGTTCGTCCAGAATGCAGCAGCGAGTCACTAAAACGAGAAGAAACAAGCCCATCACTCCTATTTTATTCTTACTGCATTGGCTCCCATTTGAAATTTTGCATCAATCTTAAAAAAATACTTTTGACGTATAAATCATTAAATGGTCTCGCGCCATAGTATCAGAATAAACTGCTAGTGTCTTACGATCCACCACGCCTACTTCCTGCTTGTCAGTACCACATATTATGAAAACTCAGCAAAAGTTATCGAATAGTCTTCCTATTAATGTTCGGGACACAGACTCAGTGTTTAAGTCTAGGCTAAAAACCTATTTATTTAGCCAAGCAATCTTGGAAATAGATTAGCCTTAAGTAAAAGAGCAAATACATTGTGTGACTGTGACCATACCTAACTGTTATCTCTCCTTCTCTTCTGCTCTCTTCTCTTCTCTCTCTCCATCGAGCTATACAGTCGTGGCCAAATGTTTTGAGAATTACATAAATATTGGAAATTAGAAAAGTTGCTGCTTAAGTTTTTATAATAGCAATTTGCATATACTCCAGAATGTTATGAAGAGTGATCAGATGAATTGCATAATCCTTCTTTGCCATGAAAATTAACTTAATCCCGAAAAATCTTTCCACTGCATTTCATTGCTGTCATTAAAGGACCTGCTGAGATCATTTCAGTAATCATCTTGTTATCTCAGGTGAGAATGTTGACGAGCACAAGGCTGGAGATCATTATGTCAGGCTGATAGGGTTAGAATGGCAGACTTGACATGTTAAAAGAAGGGTGATGCTTGAAATCATTGTTCTTTCATTGTTAACCATGGTGACCTGCAAAGAAACGCGTGCAGCCATCATTGCATTGCATAAAAATGGCTTCACAGGCAAGGATATTGTGGCTACTAAGATTGCATCTAAATCAATAATTTATAGGATCATCAAGAACTTCAGGGAAAGAGGTTCAATTCTTGTTAAGAAGGCTTCAGGGCGTCCAAGAAAGTCCAGCAAGCGCCAGGATCGTCTCCTAAAGAGGATTCAGCTGCGGGATCGGAGTGCCACCAGTGCAGAGCTTGCTCAGGAATGGCAGCAGGCAGGTGTGAGCACATATGCACGCACAGTGAGGCGAAGACTTTTGGAAGATGGCCTGGTGTCAAGAAGGGCAGCAAAGAAGCCACTTCTCTCCAAAAAAAAAACATCAGGGACAGATTGATCTTCTGCAAAACGTATGGCGAATGCACTGCTGAGGACTAGGGCAAAGTCATATTCTCAGATGAAGCCTCTTTCCGATTGTTTGGGGCATCTGGAAAAAGGCTTGTCCGGAGAAGAAAAGGTGAGCGCTACCATCAGTCCTGTGTCCTGTGCCAACAGTAAAGCATCCTGAGACCATTGATGTGTGGGGTTGCTTCTCATCCAAGGGAGTGGGCTCACGCACAATTTTGCCCAAAAACACAGCAACAGTTTGGTGAAGAACAATGCATTTTCCAGCACGATGGAGCACCGTGCCATAAGACAATAAGTGGCTCGGGGACCAAAACGTTGAAATTTTGGGTCCATGGCCTGGAAACTCCCCAGATCTTTGAGAACTTTGAGAATTGGGAATGAGATTGAGAACACAAGTTCTCAATCCCATTGAGAACTTGTGGTCAATCCTCAAGAGGTGGGTGGACAAACAAAAACCCACTAATTCTGACAAACTCCAAGAAGTGATTATGAAAGAATGGGTTGCTATCAGTCAGGATTTGGCCCAGAAGTTGATTGAGAGCATGCCTAGTCGAATTGCAGATGTCCTGTAAAAGAAGGGCCAACAGTAAATACTGACTCTTTGCATAAATGTAATGTAATTGTCGATAAAAGCCTTTGAAATGTATGAAGTGCTTGTAATTATATTTCAGTACATCACAAAAACAACTGAAACAAAGATCTAAAAGCAGTTTAGCAACAAACTTTGTGAAAACTAATATTTGTGTCATTCTCAAAAACATTTGGCCACAACTGTAACATGTCGCTCCTGAGCTGCCAGTGATCTTCCTTCTGGACCTGTCTGACTCATCCTGGTGTCCCTCTTCTGGTTGGAGATCTTATCACATGGATTTAGCTGAGAGTTCCCATACCCATTTTTGTCCGAATACAGCTCTTTTCATGCAGTGTCTGACATTCTCTCTTCACAGTATACTGGCTCAGTATGACTGTCAAAATGTTTGAATTTTGGCCAGAATAGGATGACGGAGATGCAGCAGTTTTGTCTTTTAAACAGTATAGATGTTTCTCACAGTGTGTTTCTGAATGAATAAAAGTGCAGATGCAGTTTGAGGTAACAAAAATGGAAGTAACAGAATATTCCTCTTTTCACCCAATTTTTCATTGATTAAGTGCTGGCATATTTGCTTCAGGTTCTAAGAGTATATTTGTTCTCTTCATGTCTGCTACATCACAGCACCATGTCATTGAATATTTTGCAATCCCAGCTACTAGTATTTTTTTTTCTTTACATAGTAAACATGAAATCTACAGTAACAGATAGCACTTCTGCAAACCTTGGATTTTTTTTCCCCAGACATCATTGCGCAACATGACCACACTGAACAAGATTCAAATCTTCAGGTCAGTTAATTTATAGCAGACAAATATGAAAAGAGATATGATTTAGCACTCCAGATGCTGATGCTGTGATCTTCAGGACTGGGATTCCACAAAAAAGTCACTCAAGTACGCATCGCAGCGCACACACACTCACACACACATTCGTACACTACGGGCAATTTGGAAACACCAATTAACCTAATCTGCAGGTCTATGGACTGTGGGAGGAAACCCACCAAGCAGGAGGAGAACATGCAAACTCCATGCACACAGAGATGGGAATCAAGCCTGGCCAGGAATCGAACCCGGACCCTGGAGGTGCAAAGCAGCAGTACTAACCACTACACCACTGTGCAGCCTATTAGACAATATAAAAATATCAATAATTTTTGAAAGAAGCAGGAGGGGGAAAAAATGACATTATGAGTGCCACAAATATGATGCATTAGAGAAATGTATGCATCATTATAACACAGCAATGTTATTTTAATATTTATATGGATGTCCTTAAACAAAGGCTTCCATGGTACTTCCGAGGACTGAATGTCTTAATACTTTGACAACTAGAAGCCACTTATGTACCTTCTCCAGTGTTTAACTTCCTCTAATTTTATTTATTGCCAGCTGCACATTTAGTTCCGTATACAGAGTACAGAGACTCAGCCTGTCAGCCACGTCCACACAGAGACGCAGCCGTTTCATGTTTTAGTGAGTCTTTGATAGATTAAAAATGATTCTAGGTTCTTCTCAGAAGGATGACATGGAAGTAGTTTTCTACAAGAGTTCTGACAATGACTACGACACAGAGAAAAAGGATTCTGACGCCATGAGGCACCTAACAGCATATCACACAGGTACAGTACATTTACATTTGGCTTTCATTACAGTCAGTGGAGATGATGGTGGATATCTATGAGAATGTAGACACTGTGAGAGTTAACACAGATAGAAATAATACAAATAAAATCACCTCAATATTTAACTTTTTCACTTTGCTTAACTTTTCTGATCCTTGTGACTGTGCCCAAAAATGATCAAAAATGAATTTTGACTAATTGGTCCCCTTTAAGACAAATAATACAAAAGTCATACAATTCTGACAAAAGACATGTGGGGTTTAAACACAGGACAGGACTCTCTGTCTGTCCAGAGCTGTTAGCCATAAACCAATGCCTCACGGGAGGGAAGGTTTAGTATTTCCCTCATATTATTAACATTACGCTGTACAGTATATTATTAAAAATATGTGTACTTTTTGGGCATTCCTTAATGGAAAAGAGCTGTGCCAGTAATGTGCTTTGCATTTTATGGGAGATCAATACACAGTAAACAGGGGTATGAGAAAAATGTTACCATGTAAATAGGATGGAAATTTGATATTAATGTAGCTGTTGAGACTAAAGTGTAAATGCCAAGTCTCCATTTGAAGAGACTAAAAATGTCTATTTACATCTAGGAGGAGACACTGTATGGAGCAGGTGTTACAAAAGGACTGCAGTGTGTGTGGTTCTGCTGTGTGTTGTCCTGCTGACTGCCGTCACAGTGCTTTGGACCAAATACAACAATGTGAAGACAGAGAGACACCAGTTACAGACCAGTTACAATACTCTGACTATAGAGAAAAACCAGTTACAGACCAGTTACAGCAACCTGACTATAGAGAAAGACAAGTTACAGACCAGTTACAACAATCTGACTATAGAGAAAGACAAGTTACAGACCAGTTACAACAACCTGGCCATAGAAAGAGACAAGTTACAAACCAGTTACAATGCCCTGACTGTAGAAAGCGACAAGTTACAGACCAGTTACAACAACCTGTCTGTACAGGGAGACCAGTTAAAATCCAGGTGCACCCTGACTAAAGACAGAGCCCAGTCAGTATGGGAGAGAGTTGGATACCAGAGGCCATTTAGGCCATTTAGTAGATTGCGTAAGTAGATGAATTTAGTGGTAAGTTTTCTACCCAACAGTTAAATGGCATCAATTGAAATTGGGGAATCAATATTTAAATCACATTTAACTCACAGTTCATTTTTACCAAGGCCCTAAAATGAAAGCATCTACAGTAGTTAAAAAAATTCTTATTTACCTAATGCTTTATTAGTGCATTTTAACCCCTATTTTGGAACCAGTGAATTATCCTACCAATTAAATTTTTTGTATTGTTTGATTCTTTAATCATGTTCAGTGTGAAAACACACCAGATACTCAAATAATCAAACTAAATGATCAACTGACAAACTGACTTCTTTTAAAACCTGAAAGTTCTCTCAATGTATCATCACAGTTAGTGGAGGGAAGTGTTTCAACTCCAGCTCCAGTCTGTATTTCATGTCTTTTGGACGCAAGAGCTGGAATGACAGCAGACAGTTTTGCAGAGACAACGGAGCAGACCTGGTGATCATAACCAGTAAAGAAGAACAGGTGAGAGAGAGAGTGAGTGAGAGAGAGAGAGAGAGAGAGAGAGAGAGAGAGAGAGTCTAAATGGCTGTGTTGTAATTTGCAGGAGTTCATTGGTAAAAAGCTGGGAATGTCTGATTTTTGGATTGGTCTGAGTGAAAGACGCATAGAGGGACAGTGGAAATGGGTGGACGGTACACCACTGACCACTGAGTAAGAAACTGAGATTCTTTCTGTATCTGTTTTTAAGGTGCTGTACAACCAGTAACATTAAAACTGTTCTCCTGCTTAAAAAAATGCAAATATTATTCCTTATTATATTCATATTTATATCGTATCTCAGTGTAGATCTCAGTAAACAGAGGCTGAGAACTGTATTAAACTGAATACTGATCTGAGTCTGATTTTCTGGGTTTCAGGTTCTGGAATGAGGGAGAACCGAACAATGACAAAGGAGATGAGGACTGTGTTGAGATTTATAGTCATTTTAAAGGCAATGGCTGGAATGACAATAGCTGTTCTTTCGAACAACACTGGATCTGCGAGCAAAGTCTTTCATAGTGATGTTAATAAATCTTTTTACAGTGAAAAGCACTTATATACAAATTGAGTCAAACATATACAGTATTAAAGGGATATAATGTATCAGTGTTTGTTGTTTTGTCAGTAATCAGTCAGTGACACAAAGTGCACAGAGACTGTTCATGTCTTTTACTGTATCTCATTACAGCTGTGTAGATGCTGTGATGGTGAAAGCTGTATTATTGAGATGGTTGTATTTAATTGTCTCTGACTTTGTTAAATCAGCAGAAGCCTGAGCTCCAGGTATACTTTGAAACTAGTCACTGATGGAGTGGAGCTTTTGTTACATGCATTTTTATCTACTGTATTAATGGTTACATTCATTGTTGTGGAATGTCTGTTAAACATGTTATTTCCTTTTATCACACGTTATAGCTATAAATAAACAGTATTTTCTTCAAGAGGTTTTGTCTCAGTGTGTTTCTAAATGAGTAATAGTGCAGATGCTGTTTGAGATACCAGAAATGAAAGTAACAGAATATTCCTGTTACGGTTACTGCTTGCCGGAAGAAATAGAGGCATGATAGCAGAGGTGAAAGCAGATAAAGTCTTTAAAACAACATACCAGGACAAACAGTAACCCTAGACGAAAAGATGCAAGACAAGGACATCACAGAACTCAGGAACATTTATAACAAAACTAATGAGCACAGCTAATTAGCAACCTCAGTTCAGGTGAGCGCCACATCACCTGACTGAGGTGCATTCTGGGGATTTGAGTCCACCAAAAACTACAAATGAAAACAAAAACACAAAATGGAGTCTGTGGGCGCTTTGGCGCCCTCTGGTGGTATCCCCTGACAATTCCTCTTCTCCCTGCTTTTTTTTGTTGATTAAGTGCCGAAATATTTGCTTCAAGTTGTAACAGTATGTTCTCTCCATGTCTTCTACTGTACATGTCACTGATTTATTTTGCAATCATAGCATGCATTGCAATTATGTTCCCTTTCAAAAGCTACACTCGATGCTGCGTGAAAACGCTACGGGAACATCTCTTTGTTGCCCGGTTGTGAAGCTTGTGCATGTCAAACCCGCCGAATACCTTCGGCTTATAACCTGTGCAGGCATGACGTCACCGAATAAGGTGCACCTGCAGGTTATAAATAGGAGTGAACTGGAAACATCCTCAGATCTTTTTGTCTTCAGGACCCCTTTGTGTTTGCGCGAGCATGTAAGCCGTAACAAAAGCAAAAATAAAAAATAACAGCATTAACTCACCGATATGGCAGAGTTGCTTAAGAGATGCGTGCCTCCGTACGATAGATCTCTTTCGGAGGGCGATCTTCACGAGTTTTGTCTCGAGTGCTTGGGGGAAGAACACGCTCGCCTCGGGCTTCAGAGAGACTGTGAGTACTGTGATCTTCTCCCTATTAAGGTGCTTCGCGCGCGGCTCGCTTTCTTTAAAGAGAAACCGCGAGCCGCAGCGCATTCCTGGGGCTCGCGTGCTGATCTGGCAGACACGCACGAGACGGAATTCCCCCTTTCTCTCGCGCTCTCTCCGGATCAGGAAGTTTTAGCTTCCGCTTTGCAAGCGCGCTCCGGCGCTTCTTGTGAAGGAGCGGAAGAATCTTCCTCTCTTGCTTCCATGGAAGTAGCCTCCTCACAACACTCCTCCAGTGCTCACAGAGCTTATGAGGATTTATTAGAGGTTATAACGCGTGCGGTCAAGCGATTGCATATCGACTGGCCGCAGCAGCGAGATTCCCCTAAGCGTTCGAGATTAGACGACAGGTTTCTGTCAGGTGGCCGGGGGGAGGAGCCTCAACGTCTCTCTCTCCCCTTCTTTGGTGACCTCCATGATGAATTAACCCTTTCATGGAGCAAGCCATATTCATCGCGTGTTTTTTGCCATCGACTTCGACTTATTCGAATATCGTTGATGCGAAAGCACGCGGTTATATGATGATGCCCCAGATAGAAGAGACGCTTGCGGGCTATCTCTCTCCTGGGACATCATCCTCCCTGAAAAAGCCTACCCTCCCCTCCAAGCCGTGCAGATTGACATCTGCTTTGGTGGGCAAAGCTTTTCAGGCAGCAGGACAGGCTGGCGCTTCACTGCACACCATGGCGGTTTTGCAGGCTTACCAGGCTGACCTGCTGAAGGACCTGAGCACCGGCGGGGTTATTGATGACAAGGCGTTCACAGAGCTGCGCCGAGCCACAGACCTGTCTCTCCGTGCAACCAAGCAGACGGCCCGTGCTGTGGGCCGTTCTATGGCTGCCATGGTATCCACGGAGAGGCATCTGTGGCTGAACCTCTCGGGCATCAAGGATAAGGATCGTGCTGTCCTCCTTGATGCCCCCGTCTCGCCTTCCGGCCTTTTTGGCGTTGGAAGGTTTCGGGAGGCGAAGCTATATGAACAGACTTTTGGGAGGTTCCTTCCCCGCCGTGCTCAAGAAACGGGACCGTCGGCCACCCGGCCCCGGCCAGGTCTGGCCCCTATAAGGCGTGAGGTCCAGAAGGAGAGCGTGACCAGCCGCACACCCCCTCGTAAAGACTGGGGTTGGGCTCGCCGCCCTTCCCAGAAATCTGCCTCAAAAAGACCAGATCTGAGGACCTTCCTCTCTTCGAAGAAGAAGCCCTGAGGTTCGTGCGCCTGGGGCTGTGGGGGTGTTCCCCCCCAGGGAGGGGCGCCTGGATCTTCATCACAAAGCAGGGCCTCCTCCCTGGCACTCCCTGGAGGCCGGTGTTCAATCCCCGCCACCACTGGTGTTTCGGGGAGCGCCGGTCTCCAAAAAAGAGTTGGGTGTTTGGGTATCTCTTTCAGGATACCCAACACCTAACACCCCCCCCATCCAGCCGAAGTGTCAAAGCTCGTGCCCCTTTCGGAGAAGCTGGCAGCGTGGAAACTACTGCCAGGCATATCTCCTTGGGTAGAAAAGACTGTAGGCACAGGCTACAGGATTCATTTTGCACATCGTCCTCCGCGTTTCAATGGCGTGGTCTCCACTTCCGTGAAACCGGACCGAGCACATCTGCTGGCCCAGGAGTTAAAGACTCTGCTGGGCAAAGGGGCCATAGAACATGTTCCCCTTCCAGAGAGAGAGTCGGGCTACTACAGTCGGTACTTTTTGGTGCCCAAGAGACGGGGGGGTTGCGTCCGATCTTGGATCTTCTCGGCTTGAACCGCTATCTCAGGAAATCCAGATTCAAAATGTTGACTGTCAAAATGATTGGTTTGTGACAATCGATCTCAAGGACGCATATTTCCATATAGAAATATTGCCACAGCACAGGAAGTTCCTGAGGTTCGCCTTTGGGGGCGAGGCTTACCAGTTTCGGGTCCTTCCATTTGGCCTAGCTCTGTCACCCCGCACATATTCAAAATGCATGGATGCGGCTCTGGCTCCTTTACGACTCCAGGGCATCCGTATTTTGAATTACATAGACGACTGGCTGATTCTGGCCCGGTCTCAGGAGCTAGCGCTTCGACATCGGGATGTCGTCCTAGCCCATCTTCATTCTTTAGGATTGAGACTCAACGCCACGAAAAGCGTTCTCCTTCCTGTTCAGAGGACAACATATTTGGGTGTCACATGGGATTCGGTCACGATGCGGGCACAGTTGTCTCCTGCTCGTGTCGAATCCATTCTCAACACCCTGAAGGAAATCAAGCTAGGCCAGAAGGTCACTGTTCATCACTTTCAGAAATCTTTAGGCCTCATGGCGGCTGCGTCCACAGTGATACCTTTGGGCCTTCTGCACATGAGAGCGTTTCAGCTGTGGCTAAGAGCCAGGGGGTTTCATTCAAGGGCCAACCCCCAGAGGCTAATAAGGGTTACGCGCCAGGGGCTTCGTACCCTTTCTATGTGGTTCAGACCCCGGTTTCTGACTTTGGGTCCCACTCTAGGTCCGTCTTGTCGTCGCAAGATGCTAACGACAGACGCTTCCCTCATGGGCTGGGGTGCGGTCTTGGATGGCCGTCAAGCACAAGGGAGCTGGAGAGGTCATCTTCTCGCGTGGCACATCAATTGCCTCGAAATGATGGCTCTGTTTCTGGCCCTGAAACACTTCCTCCAGCAGTTGAGAGGCTACCATGTCCTAGTGCGGGTGGACAGCACTGCGGTAGTCTCGTACATAAATCACCAGGGTGGACTGCGCTCGCGCCGCTTGAACAAGCTAGCGCACCAGGTTCTGCTTTGGGCACAGGACAAGTTCCTGTCCCTCAGGGCGATTTACATTCCAGGGCACATGAATGTAGGAGCAGACTTGCTATCCAGACAAGCTGTAGAACAGGGGGAATGGAAGCTCCACCCCGAAATAGTCAGTCAAATCTGGGAAAGATTTTACGTAGCAGAGGTGGACCTCTTTGCCTCACAAGAGACAGCACAATGCCCCCTTTACTACTCTCTGACTCCTCCAGCTCCCCTGGGTCTGGACGCAATGGCCCACACGTGGCCCAGGTTACGCATTTATGCGTTTCCGCCTATAGTTCTGCTCCCGGGAGTCCTGGCAAGGGTCCGTCAACAAGGGTTGCGCCTCTTATTGATAGTGCCCCATTGGCCGACCAGAGTGTGGTTCTCAGATCTAATATCTCTCCTTGACGGCTCACCCTGGGTGATTCCAGTGAGGAGGGATCTTCTGTCTCAGAAGCAGGGGACAATACTTCATCCCCGGCCCGAGCTCTGAAACCTTCACGTTTGGCCCCTGAACGGGACCAACTGAGACAGGCTGGGCTTTCAGCCAGCGTAATTGAAACCATTTTAAGTGCCAGGGCTCCCTCCACTAGAAGAACTTATGCCCTCAAATGGAGTGTGTTTGAAAATTGGTGCATGACAAGACACATAGACCCAGTTCACTGCCAGATTGTTTCAGTGCTGGAGTTTCTGCAAGAAAAGTTGTCCTTGGGCTTATGCCCTAGTACGCTCAGAACGTACGTAGCCGCTATTTCGGCCTGTCACGCTCTGAACGACGGGGTTTCTGTGGGCAAGCACCATTTAGTTGCCCGTTTTATTCGTGGAGCTAAACGGTTGAAGCCGCCCACTAGAGCGACGGTCCCTTCATGGGACTTAACTATCGTACTCGAAGGCCTGGCTGACACCCCGTTCGAACCACTAGAGTCAGCGCCTGTCAAGCTTCTGTCTCTTAAGATGGTTTTTCTGATGGCTATTACTTCTTTGAAGAGGATTGGGGATCTGCAGGCTCTGTCTGTCTCCCCATCCTGCCTAGACTTTGCCCCTGGGCAAGTCAAAGCTATTCTGCATCCTCACCCGAACTATCTTCCCAAGGTTCCATTCTCGACCATGCACCCAGTTGTTCTCGAAGCCTTCTGTCCTCCGCCTTTCACAGCTCCGGAGCAGGAAAGACTTCACTTACTGTGTCCAGTACGTGCTCTTCGGATCTACGTCCACCGCACTAGCCAGTGGCGTAAATCAGAGCAGCTCTTTATTTGCCATGGGGGTCGCAACCGGGGGGCAGCTGCCACTAGACAGACTGTCACACTGGGTGAGAGATGCCATTGCCCTAGCCTATGAGGCGCGTGGTCACACTTCGCCTCTGGGAATTAGGGCTCATTCAACTAGGGGGATTGCCTCATCGATTGCCTTGGCAAGAGGCGTACCCCTGCAGCAGGTGTGTGATGCGGCGGGCTGGTCCTCTCCACACACGTTTGTTAGATTTTATAGTCTGGATGTCAATGCTACTCCAGGTTCGCGGATCCTTGAGTCAGCATCCCAGAGCTAGGTCTGAGACCTCCTCGGCTTGTGCGCACACGCTACACAACCTGGGGGTCCAGACACTTGCAGTGCGGCGGCGTTGGTATTCTCGTTCCCATAGCGTTTTCACGCAGCATCGAGTGTAGCTTTTGAAAGGGAACGTCTCAGGTTACTTGGCTGTAACCCTGTTCCCTGATAAAGCGGGAACGAGATGCTGCGTTCCGATGCCGCACTGCTGGCGTGCCTGGACGTCCTTCAGACAAAATTGACCTGAGGATGTTTCCAGTTCACTCCTATTTATAACCTGCAGGTGCACCTTATTCGGTGACGTCATGCCTGCACAGGTTATAAGCCGAAGGTATTCGGCGGGTTTGACATGCACAAGCTTCACAACCGGGCAACAAAGAGATGTTCCCGTAGCGTTTTCATGCAGCATCTCGTTCCCGCTTTAGCAGGGAACAGGGTTACAGCCAAGTAACCCGAGACGTTTTTTATTTACATAGTAAACATGAAATCTAACAGATAGAGCTTTTATTCCCTCCAGACATCATTGTACAACATGACCTGTGAACACGATTCAATTGTACAGGTCAGTTTATTTAATGTAAATGCCAGCACAATGTAATGGAAGGAACCAGATGTCAAAGTCACAAAAGTGTGTAAAGCACTTTGAAAGAACTTATAAGAATGCAGTCTTAGTGAAATTACGCTCTGAATAAGCAGTGTGGCTTTTAAGGCATCTTGGTGAATATCGTAGGTCCACGGGTCGGGGCCCCCAGATGGTACGGTGTCCTTGATGTCATAATGTGTGTGTGCAAGAAGCGCTTGAACCGAGTAGCCCACAGTCACACAAACACATATGGAAAGAGATATGATTAATACTGTACCTCCCAATGCTCACTTTAGACCAGCTGTGATCTTCAGGACTTGCCGCAAAATTAAACAAAAAAGTCACTCAAGTATCATGTCTTTATTAGGGCCCAAGAACTAGTGTGCGCAGCGCCCTCTTGTTTTTCTAAGTATTATCTTTCTTTCCCATCGTTTTTGGAGGTCTTAACATGCTCAAAAACTCAGATTCAGACAGTTTGGAATCTGCTGCCATTAGGATGCCTGAGAGTCTGAGACCCGGGCATGGGGTTTGCACATAACCAGGTACACATTTAGAGCTTAGAAGAACCCGGTACACAACTTTCGAATTGTCTGTCCTGTCGACTCAACAGGAAGTCAGTTATTTTGGGTCATTTGCACAACGCACCCGATGGATTTTTACACACTACTCCTAGAGGATTTATACCATCAATCTACCAACAAACATTGAGGATGCAAAATAATGGAGGGCTTTTTGATTTCTCAAAAGGGTCAGCTGTGACAATGCCTTTAACTTATGCTGAAAAGTGGTTAATAACTTTCTCTGTGATCTTATATTCAGTGACATCATAGTGTGATGCTTTTTGAAGGTCTTAACATAAAATCCCCCGTATTCTACACACTCACACATTCACATGTCTCTCTCACACACACACACACACATACAGTACTAAAACACACATCACCAATATTAACACACAGACTCACACAACAAATATACAAAAACATGCACGAACACATTCACTCGTTACACACAGACTGACACGCCCAACACACACACACACACACACACACACACACACACACAAACAAGTTACACGTCTCTCTCTCTCTCTCTCTCTCTCTCTCTCTCACACACACACACACACACACACACACACGCACGTCACATATCTCTCTCTCACACACACACACAAACACACACACACACAAACAAGTCACATGTCTCTTTCTCTCTTACACACACACACGTCACATGTCTCTCTCTCTCTCTCTCTCTCACACACACACACACACACACAAACAAGTCACATCTCTCTCTCTCTCTCTCTCTCTCTCTCTCTCTCACACACACACACACACACACACACACACACACACACACACACACACACACACACACACACAGTTAAAAGGTTTAAATGATGCTTTATTGACATCAGCCCTATATACTGTGTGAAGTGTGTAAGTTATGTGGTGCACCCGGCTTTTTGTAGGGTCTTAAGATGCTCAAAAAACACGCAGGTTGTGTGGTGTGCCCAGGTGGCAATGGCAAAAGGTGCTTGGCCCCGCTCATCATTGCTTGCAACTATATTACTTACTTTACTATTTCGCTCACATTCTCATTTCAACTATAACTACAACACATAAGCCAAGGTAGAAACATTTCAGCCAACAGTGAATTGCTGTGAATTGCTGTTTATGTATTTTTTCATCTTGGTTTCAGTAATGTGTGGTATGGCTGATTAGCTTAATTAGTTGATCACATTGGTGAGGAAGATAATCTCTGCCTGATCTCTCACTGCTTTAATGCTGAAATGTTTATTTTGCGATCAGCCTTGTAAGATGTGCTATTCATATTTTTCATCAGGGGTTTGCTGCAGTAATAAGACTTACTGTCCCACTGAGCTTAAAAAAAATAAACGCATATTTCTACCATATTCCCGTACAAAAAAGATAAATATATTTTCAGACCATGTGCTGTGCACAAGGGAGTAAACCTCTGCTGAGTCTCAAACTTATAATAATTTTAAATGTTCATTTGTTTAATTATGGTAATTTGTAATGTCATTCCTAAATAAGATTCATGCCCAGTAATGAATAGGTGGGGTTACTAAAATCTGATCTGATACTGTCCTGCCCACTTTGAAACTGATACTGGTAATACTGGTTGAGACAGTGAATGCTAAGTCTACATTTGTAGATCACTTATAGAAGGAGATACTGCAGGAAGCAAATGTTACACATTGATTTCAGTGTGTGTGTGTGTGTGGTGCAGGTGTGTGTTGTCCTGCTGACTGCAACATGCAACTAGTGGTTACAGAAAAGATACAACTCCCTTCTGATAGTGTGACCAGCAACAAGCCAAAATTGAAAAGATGAGAATTTGTTGGCTGCACATCCATAATGAGAACCTACCATTCCACCAGATCCCAAATGTACTATATTGGAATGAGATCTAGTGACTGTGGAGCCATTTGATTACCATGAACTCACTGTTATGTTAAAAAAATCAGCTTGAGATGATTTTAGCTTTGTCAGGTGGCAAGTCATCCTAGTCATATTGTAGCCTCAGTTTCCTGTTCTTAGCTGACAGGAGTGGCAACCAGTGTGGTCTTCTGATGCTATAGGCATTTTGCTTCAAGGTTCGATACATTGTGCATTCAGAGATGCTCTTCAGCATACTTCGTCTTTAACAAGATGTTATTTGAGTTACTGCTGCCTTTCTGTCAACTCAAACCAGTCTGACCATTCTCCTCTGACCTCTGGCATCAACAAGGAGAACTGCCGCTCACTGCATATTTTATATTTTTCAGATCATTTTCTGTAAACCTAGAGATGGTTTACAGAAAATCCCAGAATGGAGGGCAAAGTCTAGGAGAAGTTGTGGGTAATTTCACAACTTCTATTAAATTATATTAAGATGAATATTGATGAATCCTTTATGCCCAGGAAGGCCTTGTTTTCCCGAAAAACACCCAAAAAACTTATTGAAAACGGGAAGTCAGCCTTTTGCATAATCACATGAGACTTCACTGTAGATCACATGATGGAACCACAGTTTGCAGAAATCCAAGATTTTATACCAAGAACAGAGCACTCTCTACGTTTTGTCAGCAGTTTCATTTTAAAGTTACTTCCCGCTTTTTACGTAAAGTTAACTTATTTTGTTGACTGTTTTTATTCAAGTTTGACATCCGGTTACCACATAGCAGAAATGTAGCTGCACCAGCTTTGGACCTTCATGTCTGTTGGGCCTTTGGTTTTTGGAATTTTTATTTTTAATGTGTTGCTCAGTGTCTCATGCGTCACTGCTCAGTTTCAGTTCACTAGGTTTTCTGGCTAGTTCTGATTATGTTAGTTATTTAAGTTCTTCAAGTACGTTAGTCTCATTATTTTTTGCATTTATTCTGTTTAATCTCTCACTCTTACTCATCCTCTATATTGCTTATTCTGTAGAGGGTCACATGAGGACTATTCCAGGGGACTCTGGGCACTAGGCTGGGTACACCATGGATGGGGTGCCAATCCACTGCAGGGCACACAAGCACACTTACTCACTATGGGCAAAATAGTAAGTAGCCTAATCTGCATGCCTTTGGACTGTAGGAAGGAGCCAGAGTACCCAGAGAAAACCCACCAAGCAGGGGGGAAGGGGCATACAAACTCCACACACAGAGACCTGAGAGAGGGATTGAACCCTTGGCCATGAAGGTGTGGGGACTAGGTTTGGTTTTCAATCTATGACACTTTTATGTGACACTTGTTTTATTAGAATTTGACTTACTTTATTTAAAGTTGACTATTTTTATGGGGGTGTTTTTCTTTAAGGTTGTCTACTTTTTTAAGTTGACTTATTTTATTTAAATGTTAACTTTTTTGGGGGGTTTTATTCAAAGTTGAGTTATTGTTTAGTTTTTTGGAGTTGCCAACTTTCTTTTCCCAGCACTTTCATCCCAGCTATGTGTGTGTGTGTGTGTGTGTGTGTGTGTGTGTGTGTGTGTGTGTGTGTGTGTGTGTAAGAGACAAATAAAGCTTTGAATCTTGAATCTTTGTCCTATACATACTTCTGAACAATATACCTCGACCCAATAGACAAAGTTACATGGGAAAGATGTAGCACAGAAAGTGTTTTGTGATTGCCAATATGCAGGGCTCAATTTGAGGAGTGTTGGCTGTTAAAAACCCCTGTTGGCATACCCCTGTTTCGACAAAAACCATCCCCTCTGTAAAACCACCAACCCCTTTACCATCCCCTTTAGATTAATAATGCTGTGTATTATGTAATATTTGTCATAAAAATGAAATATTAATACTGTCTATGTCGGATAATTTTCTATCTAATAATGGCGATTAGCCAATCAGAAATCAGTACTGTAACGGGCTGCTCAAACGCTCACGCAAGCTTTCGTCATTTTCTTCCATGCTCGCATTTGCACTACGTCCAAGAGAACAGCTGAAGCACAGCTTTTGACTTATTTAAAAAAATGAAGAGGACCGAAGGTACAATGCATATGCACAAATCCAGTTTAAGGGAGGAGTTTTTGAAATGACTGACAGATTAGACAGAGTCCAAAAACATGGAGATTAGGCTAATTGGCTTTCCCCAAATTGCCCATAATGTGTGAATAAGTGTGTGAGTGTATATATGTGTGTGCCCTGCGAGGGGCCCCATGCCTTGAGCCATAAGTCTCCTGGGCTAGGCTCCAGGCCCCCGCCACCCTGTATATACTGTAGAATAATGTGGTGTAAACAATGAGTGAGTGAGTGAGTGAGAGAGTGAAATTAAAATGGTTAAATAGCAGGAAATTGTCCAGTTGTATTCTTTCTGTGATACGTTTGTATAAATAAAGACTTTAATGTGTGACTTTAAAAGGTTTAATATATTTCTTAGGAGTCTGTCAAAGAAACCACAAAATTAAAAATCAAAGTGTAAAAAGAACAAGCAATCATGGAAAAAGGAACTGGGCCTTTCAATAGAAAGACTGTTCAGAGAGAAACAGCTTATAAATGTGACTGCTTTTAAGACATCAGTTACTGTATACAGTGGAACCTCGGATTGCGAGTAACGTGGTTTACGAGACGCTCTCTCTCGCCTTTTCACCCCCTCCCCGGCTTCACAAACACACAGAAACTCTTCTCTGACGCGATTCTTTTCAAAGGTAAGGTGCTGGTTCATTTTTTATTTTTTTTATTTTTTACTTTACAGCAGTGATTCCCTTAGTATGCGCTCACGCCAGGTTAGAGAGATTTCTTTTTTCCCTGTTAAAACGATGTTTCCGTTGTGTGTGTGTGTTTGTTGTGAAACTTAAAAAGTGATTGCTTTAGTATGCGCTCACACCAGGTCAGAGAGTTTTCTTTTTTCCCTGTTAAAACTGTGTTTCTGTGTTTGTTTGTGTCCGTTTGTTGTGAAACTTAAAAAGTGAGTCTGTTAATATACGCTCATGCCAGTCTCAGAGAGATTTCTTTTTTTCTTGTTAAAATGGTGTTTCCGTTGTGTGTGTGTGTGTGTATGTGTGTGTGTGTTTGTTGTGAATCTTAAAAAGCGAGGTGGGGAGAGGGAGGAGGAGTGTTACTGTGTAAAACGAGGCGAGGGAAGGGGCTAATTCCACACACACACTGTGCGCACCAACGGAAACACTTATCTGTCAGGATTTATTTGTACTTTTTTTAAAGGTAAAGTGCAGATTAATTTGTTTTATTTTCATTTTATAGATTGTATTAATTATTTTTATGTATTTATTTTTTGGGGCTGTGGAACGAATAATTTGAGTTTTCATTATTTCTTATGGGAAATGATGATTTGGTTTATGAGTGTTTTGGAATATGAGCCCACTTCCGGAACAAATTATGCTCGTAATCCAAGGTTCCACTGTAACTATATTTTCAGTGCAAACATTTAAAAATGCCTCGTTAGTGACTTTTGTACTTTTCAATTAAGACATAATAGTTGTTTAAGTTACTTGAATTAAATGACATGGGGGAGGGGGGTTCAAATGTTCTTTAAAATCTAGCATGATGTGTGTGTGTGGTTTAGTCCAGTAAAGCATTGCCACGTGTCAGGGATAACCCCTAGAGGGCGCCAAAGCGCCCTAAGACATTTTGTGTATTTCTTTTAAGTTTCAGTTTCAATACTTCATTTCCCAGTTCGCAATTCGGTCAGGTGACGTGGGCGCGCACCTGATCCGAGTTGATCATTAATCTCATTATAAAAGGTGTGTTTGAGTTCAAGTTAGTGTCTTGCATTTGTTACATTAAGTTGAAAGTATATGTCTCGTCTGTTTAATCATGTTTTGGTTTATTTTACAGAAAAGTGTTTTGTTTGTAGTTTTTCCCTGATTTTCATTTATAAAATAAAATCCATTTCTGTGGAACATCCGCCTCTGCGTTTATGCCTCGCACCAAGAAACGTGACACCATGTTTGTGGGGGGTTTGCAGCAGGCGAGGAATAAGCGCAGAGGTGAAGACTTCAAATAGTATTTTAATAATATAAACAAAACATAAACAAACAAACTTCCAACAAGATCAAACTAAACTTAAAACCACAAACAAACAAACAAAGACATGAACAGGGTTTCAACAGAACAAATGCAAGACAAGAACTAACTGAAAAGCCTGGCTTTTTATAGGAACACTAATTAGTCACCTCAGTTTAGATGAGAGGTCCCATCACCTGACCGAGGTGCACTCTGGGAAATGGAGTCCAAAAACAAAACATACAACACAAAAAGTCTCTGGGCGCAAGGCACCCTCTTGGGGTTAACCCTGACAAGCCTCTAGATTTCATGTCAATGTGCACAGTTCATTTAGTGTGAAGAGTATTTTGGTTGTCACAACATTGTGGCAATATACTGTGGCAATGTTACAGAAGTTGGAACACCACTAGTATTTGGTTGTTTTTTGAAAGTTAGAGTTACTAAATGAAATAAAATTACTTTAGCTGAGTGTGAATGGCATTGAGATACTGTTGAATGATTGACTCCAATATATTGCAAAAACGTTTGAAACATGTTGCAAAAACTTTAAAATAACGTATTTTAAGCATTTATTTATATTTCTGAATTAAAATACATTGTTGTTCATATTGACATTGCTAGTGTTTCCCCCTTAAGGCACAAAATGTGTACTCGCTTGTGCAGTTCCACAAAAATATGGGGTTAGGCTACAATGTAAGAGTGTTAAGTGCTGCTAATGCTGCTACATGAACATACACTGATCAGCCATAACATTACAATGAAAGGCATTATTACTAAAAAAAATCAACTAAACTAAAACTAGTTCATGCTTTTATCACCTCTAGGCTGGATTATTGTAATGCCGTTCTGTCTGGTTGTTCAACTAGGTGCATGAACAAGCTTCAATTAGTTGCAGCAGCGAGAGTCCTCACTAGAACCAGAAGATACGAGATCACCCTTATCTTATCTACACTGCATTGGCTCCCTGTGAAATTTTGCATTGATTTTAAAATACTACTTTTTGACATATAAAGCATTAAATGGTCTCGCGCCGCAGTATCTGAGTGACCTGCTAGTGTCTTACGATCCGCCATGCCTACTTCGATCAAAGGATGCAGGCTGTTTGTCAGTACCATGAATTATGAAAACTACAACAGGGGCGGAGCTATTTATTTAACCAAGCATTTTGTAAATAGATTTGCCTTAGGTAAAGGAGCAGATCTGGGGGACTCATGGACGTAAAGTATTACGGTGAACTGGTATGTTTAGATGCTGTCTTCCCCACTCTCATTGATCACTCAGGTTTGTTGAGATTTCGTTACATCTCAGGGAGCTGTGTTTCCTTCTGGCTCCCCCTTTTAGTTATGCTGTTGTAGTTAGTCCTGCCGGAGTCTCTGCTTGCACTCTACACTAAATATACATTCACCTTATACATTATGTGACTGTGACCATACCTAACTGTTATCTCTCCTCTTTTGCTCTCCCCTCTCCTGTTCTCTTTCCCCATCTCTCTCTTTCCCTCCCTCTGTCGAGCTTCACATGTCGTTCCTGAGCTGCCAGTGATCCAGACTCCCTCTGCCCTCTGGACCCGTCTGACTCATCCGGGTGCCCTGCTTCTGCTTTGAAATCTCGTCACATGGATGCCCCTTGTGTCTCTTTGGGATGTGTCCGGTGTCTGGGGACAGTTTCACTCTACTATGAAGACGGTTCTGGCCTCGACTGATATTGACAGCTGTTTCTCTGAGGACTTGGCAGCAGTTGCTAGCTAGTTCAGGACTGGAATTTCCTACAAGTCTACCTGAGCCTCCAATAAGTACCTGGACTCCATATTTACATCTGTTTACATCTGTTAACAACTGATATACTGATCTGCCTGCCACAGTATGAATGCAGATCAATTCCTGCTTTCTGTTTGAGAAAATGAGGATGGGTTCCCTTTAGAGTCCGGTTCCTCTCAAGGTTTCTTCCTATTGCCATCTCAGGGAGTTTTTCCTTGCCACTGTCGCCCTCGGCTTGCTCTTCAGGGATTATCTGACCATTTTGATTCATACAAATTCACATTCCATACAAACTTAAATAATTCTTTTGATTGTTTAAAGCTGCTTGGCGACAATGACAGTTGTTAAAAGCGCTACACAAATAAAATTGAATTGAATTATGCCATGTATTGTGTAGGTGCTCTTTTTGTTACCTGGGCAGCTGTGGCCCTGTGCGGCATGACTCCACAAGACCTCTGAGGGTGTGCTGTGGTGTCTGGCACCTGGATTTTGGCAGCATATCGTTTGGGTGCTGTGGTTTACAGAGTGGGGCCTTCGTGAATTAAATATGTATTTGTCCAGCACATCCCAGTGGGTACTGGATTGGACAGAGCTCTGGGGAGTTTGGAGATCGGGTCAGCATCATTGAGCTCTTGCTATGGCTTGTGTGTGGCAGGCAGTGGTCCACTAGGAGTTCTAGTGCCTTCTTACTGTTGACATTTACAGCAGTTTGTGTTGCATTGGCTTTTCTGTTGGATTGGAGGGATTGGGCTGGCCTGAGGGATAGGGCTGGTGGTTGCCACGGGCATGGGTGAGCCTTGGGTGCCAATGATCCTGTCATCATTTTATTGATGTATAGTCGGTGACCAGTGCTGTACATACACCAGCCTCGGTTAACTGGTAGAGGAGGAGGAGTCGCAGTTATTTATAATGATAACCTGTCTCTCGTACAAAAACACAGTTTTAAATCTAATGCATTTGAAGTTCTCTATAGTAACATAAAGTCAGCTCAGTCGATCCCGCTAATCATCATTTACAGACCCCCAGGGCCGTACTCGGAGTTTCTCTGTGAATTTGCAGATTTCCTCTCAAACCTTGTTGTTTCTGTAGACAAAGCGTTAATTGCTGGAGACTTTAATATTCATTTTGAGAATCCAGAAGACCCTCTGAGAACAGCATTCTTGTCCATACTGGACTCAGTAGGAGGAAATCAGTGTGTAGTAGGACCCACTCATAAAGCAGGTCACACTTTAATTTTAAAATTTAATATTATCCTTCGGATTAAGTATAGGAAATATAACCACAATTCCACAGTCTGAAGTTATCTCGGATCACTACCTTGTCTCGATTAAAGCGTGTCATAGTAATAATCTATGCACAGCACCGCGCTTCCACCTTAAACGTACTTTTACATCAAATACCGCACAGAGCTTTATCAATAATCTTCCAGAATTATCAACTTTGATTGGATCGCCATCTGACTTCACAGAACTCGAACAGGCGAATGAATATCTAGAGTCAGCACTTCGTTATAGCTTAGATAATGTAGCTCCAGTTAAAAGGAAAATGATTAGAGATAAGAAACTCGCTCCTTGGTATAATGACCACACACGTGCTTTAAAACAAACCGCTCGAAAATTCGAACGTAAATGGCGCCAAACTAAATTAATAGTATTCAAAATAGCTTGGAAGGAGAGCATCCTGAACTATAAAAAAGCTCTCAGTGATGCTAGATCAACGTATCTCTCCACTCTTATAGAAAATAACAAAAACAACCCAAGATTTTTATTTAATACCGTAGCTAAATTAACTAAAAACAAGACCACTGCAGAAATCTCCACAACAACATCATGCAGTAGTGAGGATTTCATGAACTTTTTCAATAACAAAATCATAAATATTAGGCAAAAAAATTCAGGCATTGAAACCAGACAATTTAAATAATTCAGATGATCTAACCACATCACATCAGAACTTAGAACACTTTACTCCCCTTGAAGTGAGGGAACTAATTTCACTCATCTCTTCTTCAAAATCGTCAACCTGTATATTAGATCCTGTACCGACACATTTTCTCAAACAGATAGTACCAGCAATAATAGAACCCTTGTTGAAAGTAATTAACTGTTCACTCAGTAGTGGGTATGTCCCCAAATCCTTTAAATTAGCCGTTATTAAACCGCTAATCAAGAAACCTGACCTTGACCCCTGTCTGCTTTCCAATTACAGGCCGATATCAAACCTTCCCTTTATCTCCAAGATTTTGGAAAAGGTAGTATCACAGCAGCTATGTTCACATCTACACAGAAATAGCATAAATGAACTGTATCAGTCAGGATTTAGGCCTCATCACAGCACAGAGACAGCACTTGTTAAAGTAGTAAACGACCTCCTATGGGCCTCCGATCAGGGTTGCGTCACTATACTTGTTGTGTTACTGGACCTCAGTGCAGCTTTTGACACCATTGATCATAGTATTCTCCTTCAGAGATTAGAAAAGCTAGTAGGAATTAAGGGAACTGCCCTCTTGTGGCTCAGATCCTATTTGACTGATCGTTATCAATTTGTAGATTTAGATGGTGACCATTCCTCATGTTCTGAAGTGGAGTTTGGTGTTCCACAGGGCTCAGTTTTAGGCCCACTGCTTTTTTCCCTTTACATGCTTCCTCTGGGCAACATTATTCGTAAACATGGTATTAGTTTTCATTGTTATGCTGATGACACACAATTATGTCTCAGCAAAACCAGATGAGAAAAACCAGTTTGCTAAAATTGAGCAGTGTGTGCAGGACATAAGAGATTGGATGTTAACTAATTTTCTTCTGCTTAATCCTGATAAGACAGAAGTTCTGGTCATAGGACCACAAGTAGCTAGAAGTAAGCTTCATGATCACACTGTAACTTTAGATGGCCTTTCTGTTCCATCAAATGCAACAGTAAAAGACCTTGGTGTGATTATAGATTCCAGCCTTTCGTTTGAAGCACATGTAGATAATATTACCAGGATAGCTTTCTTTCACCTTAGAAATATTGCCTAGATAAGAAACATATTGTCACTAAATGATGCAGAAAAACTAGTTCATGGTTTTATCACCTCTAGGTTGGACTATTGTAACGCCTTACTGTCTGGTTGTTCAACTAGGTGTATAAACAAGCTTCGGTTAGTACAGAATGCAGCAGGGAGAGTCCTCACTAGAACCAGAAGATACGAGCACATCACCCCTATCTTATCTACACTGCATTGGCTCCCTGTGAAATTTCGCATCGATTTTAAGATACTACTTCTGACATTTAAAGCACTAAATGGTCTCGCGCCACAGTATTTGAGTGAACTGTTAGTGTCTTACGATCCGCCACGCCTACTTCGATCAAAGAATGCAGACTGCCTGACAGTACCACGTATTATTAAAACTACAGCAGGGGGCAGAGCTTTTTCCTACAAAGCCCCAAAGTTATGGAATAGTCTTCCTATTAATGTTCGGGACTCAGGCACAGTCTCAGTGTTTAAGTCTAGGCTAAAAATCCATTTATTTATCCAAGCATTTTTGTAAATAGATTAACCTTAGGTAAAGGAACAGATCTGGGGGACTCATGGACGTAGAGTATTCTGGTGAACTGGTATGTTTAGATGCTGTCCTCCCCACTCTCATTGTTCACTCAGGTTTGTTGACGGTGAGGTGATTGGTTGCTTTACATCTCAGGATCTCTTAGTTATGCTGTTATAGTTAGTTCTGCCGGAGTCCCTGCTTGCACTTTGCACTGAATACATTCACCTTATACATATTGACTGTGACCATACCTAACTGCCATCTCTCCTTATTTTCTGCTCTCTCCTCTCTCCTTTCCCTCTCTCTGTCTCTCTGTCAAGCTATACATGTTCGCTCCTGAGTTGCCAGTGATCCAGACCCCTCTGCCCTATGGAGCTGTCTAACCCGTCCTGGAGTCCTGCTTCTGGTTGGAGATCTCGTCGCATGGATGCCCCGTGTGGTCTGCCTGGATTCGTATGGTGGCTGGGGATGGTTTCCATTAAGACTGTCCTATCATCGATTGATGTTCTGGGGACCCGTGACTTCAGTTGTTCGATAGCTCAGGATTGGAATCTCCTACAGTCTACCTGAGCCTTCAGGAACAAACTGGACTCCTTTTAATTTTAATTTTAACACATCTCCTGTTACACTGAACTTCCAGTACACATTATTATGCTGATCAATCCCTGCTATCCGTTATCACCCAGATGAGGATGGGTTCCCTGTTGAGTCTGGTTCCTCTCAAGGTTTCTTCCTATTACCATCTCAGGGAGTTTTTCCTTGCCACCGTCGCCCTCGGCTTGCTCATCAGGGACAATCCTATCATTTTGATTCATACACATTGCATACAAACTTACTTCTTTTTATTGTGTAAAGCTGCATTGCGACAATGTCAATTGTTAAAAGCGCTATATAAATAAAATTGACTTGACTTGTATATAACCTACACCTATGCAGCATCCTGTATCCTTTAAATCATCTCTGGATCGGCCATAAGAGTGGCTGCAGTTTACCAAATCAGTAAATCAAGTAGTAGCAAAAAAAAACAAAAAAATTGTATTAACATGTCATGGATTTATTATATTTAAAATATGAAGATAAATGCTATAAATAAATGTCATATTTGTAATATTGTGTTAGGACTCATTTAGTGTATCCTAATGCAATGTGTCACAAAAAAAAAACACAAAGATAGAAGCACAATTTGAAAAGAACAAGCAAACATGGCAAAGGGGAAGTGGGTTTTCATGCAAGTTTGTATAAGTGCCTACTTGACTCACAGTGATGGTCATGTCAGGGGGTTACACAAGTCTGCACTGTTAGCACTACTGCTTAGGAGAAAGAAAAACAATGAACAGCAAATGGATGAACCTGTGATTGTATGGAAGTGATATATGGAATTCTCCCACTGAATCAGAAGGGATTCTGAGTGAAGGAGAGAGAGAGAGAGAGAGAGAGAGAGAGAGAGAGAGAGAGAGTACTGTATATATCTTACGTCATGTTTTCCTTACCGGTTCTGGTCAGCCAGGCCTCAGTCACATCTTCATTTGAATGCATTCATAAGCATGTCTTTGCTTAAGTCCTTGAATCAGCTGATTTGTTATGTACCAAAATTATTGAGTTTAAATCTACTTTGCATCTACTTCGCATTTACATTTTCTCTGATCATCCTTCAACCTGATCAGGTAAATGATAAATAAAATGTTAAACATGAGGGGTGTTCAGAAGATTCAAGCACAGTACACTGCTGAGACTCTTTAGTTTGCAGAAGAGACATGTGAAAAAACACAGATTCGTAAAATAGGAATCCCTGTCTCACACTCCTCAGAGGTACATGCTGCAAACTGAGAGGTGGCATTGATACTTTCACAAATTACCTCCACTCCCTTACTATCTTTAGAGGTAAGAGTGGGGCAGAATTTTGCTTTAATTATTTCTTTACATTACCTCCAACACAAGCAAAATGGTCTCATCCTCTGTCCATTTTCACTTTCTTTTCGAAATAATTTTGATCAGGCTCACAAGGACTTGAGCTGGTGTCTCAGTGGACCTCATGAACAGCCTCTGTGGGCCTCATGACTCAGGAACAGCACTGAATTCTTCAGGAAATACCAATACATGTTTTCCACATGTTTTCTAAAACTCCACCAGGAGCCATCATTCACCAGTGATCCCATCGAGCACCAGAAGCCTGCTGTCTTGTCATCAAAGCAGAGGTGCAGAAAATGCTTTGCAGCCGCATCACAAAGGCATTGACTGGCTTCTGGTCCAGCCCTGTGGTGGTGTCACCATCGTCAGATGGCTTGATCTGGTTGTGCAACTTTTGGGACATGAACCGAGTTTGATGCATATCCTTCACCAAAGGAAAGACAGGCTTCAGTACAGAACGGGGTCATTGCAAGAGTTCTTCTGTTTGGCCTTCATGGGGCCCAGTGGCTCATGACATCATCATGTCTATGCCACAGCTTACCTCGACAATCACAGGACTTCAATGCTTAGTTTGGTCTGAGTGACAGACATACTGAAGCTGAGTGGAACGACAGCGGTCTATATGATCTGCACACAGCTTGGCACAGAGTTTTTTTTTCCTCTTACATCAGATGCTACATGATTTGATGCAAGCCTCCCATTAAATCAAGGCTTGGGACCGGCACTGCATGCAATGGCTTGATGGTATGGGATGTGGCAACTCACTGAAACCAGGGTTCAACCCGGATCATCAGGTCCCCAAACCAGCAACATATTGCCTTAGCCGCCTGAGCCACCACTCCCTTGTTGTGAGTCTGTGAGTGCATTATGAAAAAAGATGGAAGAATTGTGTTAATTAAAAAGCCAGTCTGAGTCCAAGTGATTAATACTTTTAGTCACCTGGTATATCAAATATGGTCTGAAAACAAAAAAAACACTAAATATGTTATTTATTTTTGTAACGATAATATCAAATGTCATTTCCACAGCATGGGATTGTAGTCAGAGTGATGTGTCATCGATGACAAAGTAATTATTACGTTGCAAAGTTTAAAACTGATTAGATTAATTTATTGCATTCAATTTTCTATAGCAGCTCTGACCATAGTCCTAAAGCAAATCCCAGGATTATTTTAACTTTGCTCTAATACTTTAGTGTTTCTAATGTAACAACACATGGAGCTGGATCTTTAACCTCACTGTTGCTGATGTTGTGAATGATAACTTGAAAGCATTATATAAATGGAGCACACAATCTCTTTAATTACTGTAACCAACTCTTGGGTAAGTGCTCTACAGTTCACATAACTCGATGTGATTCCTTTCACATTTTCAAAAAAATTGGTATCTGTCTAAGAGTACCCTAATAATTAAAATTCTTTTCAATTTTGTTTTAAAGCTAAACAATGTTGAATCTACGTATATTATATTCACTGTTTAAGCATAATGGAGTTCTTGCTTGTAATCAATAGTGATAACTAACCAATGTCTGGATATAACTTAGATGGTGATTACTGACCAGAAATATTATTATAAATAATTCTCCTCCATTTTGATTCTGAACACTTTGTTCTTTAATAATAGGCAAGAACACATGTTCTGCAAATGTTTGGAAAAACATTAGATTTGACTCATAAAAATATATTTTTGTACAGCTAAAGATACATAGTAAAATTAACTTTTTTATGTTGTCCAGTCTTACTGTTAACAGACTGTTAACTTATAGAAAATAAAGCATGCAGTGGAGCTATATCCACTTCAATTACACTTCAATTACATTTATATGTTTTTAGCCCTCTCTTTAGCTTGCCTCAATAGTAAAATGTCAGTGATCACAGGGAGACCTTTGATTCCTGGTTCTAGTTTCTACACAAAATATCTATTTCCACTATTATTAGCATGTTTAACCTTTCATGGTTTTACATCTGCCAAGATTTAAGTACATTAAATGTGTAAAATACATAAAGTGATATGATGTCTGTTAAAAAAAAAAAAAAACTGAAATACTTGGTGGTCCTGGACAGTCTCCCTAAAATCCTTGGGAAGCTCTGCACCTGCTTACTGTGAAGCAAGCACAATGTTAGCCAATCTGGAGCCCAGAGCAAGCACTAGATTTTTTTTATGCATTAGATGTTTTTTTTCCCCCATATAAATCATACATCATCTCCATCATATTAAAACCCTGGTAAAGTCCATACCATAATCATCATCATCATGTAGACTGATTGTAGCCATCACTGTGTCATTTGATATTAATATATTTAATTATCATTGTAATTTTCTTGGAACATCTGTCTCCTTTTAGGATTTTTGTAAACAATCTTCCTCAACTCTCTCACATATATTGAGTAGCGATTCAGCTCATGCTGCAAATATTTTAAATTACCATCCCAATGAAGGAATGTCTCAGAATTAACCACATGTCTTAAAACCTTCTTTAAGTTTTCCTCACAGTACCTGAGCTGCTGCTCTACAGACAGAGTGGTGGGGGATGAAGGAAGGACCTGAGGGTGATATGCCTCCATGTTGGGTGGAGCAGGAATGATTGGAGGAGCAGAGTAACGGGCGGCGATGAGGTTAAATATCATAACCCATGATTTCTGCTCCCTTTCACTCTCAGCCTGGAAGTAGAAGACTCTGGAGTCTGCACTCCTAAGGCACAGTGTATGATCCCTCTTTTCATGATATACAGAGCAAGCCATGGCATGATGAAGGCTGATGGCAATCTTTTTGTCTGGCTCACACAAGTCAAATGAGTCTTTTTGTAGATGCAGAACCATGCCTTTTACAACCGCAATAAACGTTTTCCATCCTCTCTGGCCCTTTCTGGTTTTTCTCCCATCCGCATCCTGAACTCTTTTGCAGATGAGCTCTCCTGTTTTGTGGACAACGGTGGTAGTATTGGTGTCAAATATCGATGTTTCCTTTTTGCCCAGATCCAGCCTTCTAGTTTTTATTCTCAGCAAAACTAGCGGTTTCTTTCTAATCGATTTATAGACGTTTTTCAAGTCTTCCTGAGGATACTGAGAGTCACAGATCGCACTGTTTAGGTTGGCTATAAAATCTTCACAACTCATTTTCCTCCCTTTGTGACCTCCATTAAGATCCGCATTCAGTATGATCATGGCCCAGCTCTGGTAGTACACTACACTCTGTAAGGTAAGCGGTTGTCCAGTACATGTAAGGTACCGATGAGAGAAGTGATTTATAAGGAGATCCTGAATCTCATGTTCATCCTCTGGCCAAAACACCTTAAGGATCGATCGGAGAGATTCCTGCAGAGACATTGATCCAAAGCAAAAGTATGTCACGTATGCTTTCAGTGTTTCATCTGCTAATTCAAGGTCTTCACTCAGCTGCTGGATAGTCAGAATAAGTCTGTAATTTTTCTCTTGGTAGAGCTGCTTGGCAAGAAGTTGCCCTTTCAAGCGGGTTTCTCTGCTCTTCCAAAAGAGTTTTCCTTTTTGTATCTTACCAGAGATGCTGTCATGGACATCTCTCACAAGTTCTTCCTGTTTTGATAATTTGTCTGCAGGATCTTTCAGCTGTCTTGCTGCAAACCCAACTTTTCCCTGTTTGTTTGCTTCAGATGCGACTTCTTTATCTTCTGGAGCAATTTGTTTGTCTTCTGTTACTACATAATTAACTTTTTCATCTTCCTGTTGATCCATGTCTGACATTGCTAGCCAGGTTTTAATCCACGAAAGTAGAAAATCCTGTAAAATCTCATGACACCTGTCATAACGCTTGCGCAGTGTGCAGCCGCCGTTTTCAGCAAGCGTCGTCTTTATGACGTCATCGTACACATCACAGAGCCATTACGCCGTTCATGACATCCACGAGGCAGCCCTCCGAGACTTCGCTACAATCCCGCGGTGTTCTCGCGAGACTGCGGGTCACGTGGTGACTTTGACAAGCCGTTAAGCGTGGCATGTTGCTACTATATGGGCTACGGAGTTGAAAATCATTACAAAGGTGCACTGAAAAAATTCAACTCTTATTTTCAGAAATGGATAGAGTTTATGATTTTCTTAATCCTTTCAGCAACAAAAACATAAATAATAATAAGTAATTAATGTAGAAATGGTGAAAAGTCGCTGTGTGTTAAATTTAAAAGGATTCACGTTGAACCGTTTTATTTGGTACAACACTGCCCTCTAGTGTCATTTACTAGTATTGACGAGGGTTTAAGGATCTAGTGATTGTAAGTTTAAACATCAAAACAAGTAATTATACTAATGAGACATCTGATCCTACTCTGATTAATCAAGCATGTTCAAATCATGACACACTCTTAAAGTCTGTTTACTAGAAAAATCACACGATTTCATCAACAGGACATTATTGGGTAATCTCTCAGTGAGGTTTGTATCATCTGTACTAAAAACACTTGAACGGAAAACACACTGATCATGGTTGAATAAATACAGGGCAGTCTGGATATGATTTCTTGGCATTTATTTATCAAAAACAAAACATTTTCATATCAGACATTCTCCTTACTGTACACGGAGGTCAGACAATCATTTTTGTTTAGGAATGTATAGGGTTTGTTGGATTATTCAATGCTTAGGTGAAGTAATGGTGTTGAGAAATAAGCCAATACGCTAGCGTAGATTATTTTCCTATAACAGCATGTCTTGGGAGTGTCCTGAAGTCCTAGAGCACTGATATTGGAGACCCCTTCCATAAACGATAAGCAAGAATTAAATATCTGTGTATTTTGTATATTTGTATATTATTGTTATATTTCTTGTAGGATCTCACACAACCTGTCTAATTCAAATAGGCACAAATGCAGTTCAAGGCACATCTTTAGACAACAATAGCTCCCAGAATTCTCCCTTCATGCCAAGTTTGATCTAAATTTAGTCTCAATATCATATATAATAATTAGATAAAATTTTGATAAATCCAGTGTATTGTTCTAGTATAAGGCTTTACAATGCTGTTAAAAGGAAGCTACAGGATAAAGGTATAGACGAATGGTCAATATGATGGTCATTATCACTTTAATATTCTTATAAATATGTTCTGAAAGAAAAACATTTGACAACATGATGTTTACAGAGTAATTAACTGTAATGAGGATTTTTCAGACACAACGCACAAAATGCACATGTACATTTAATTTACTGATTTTCATTAACATACAGTAAATCTTTTAAAGATTTTCTTCGCACAGATCCAAACAAATTCATAAGGATAATCCACAGGGATAATCCGCCCATTTCCAACCAGGTTCATTTATAACACAGTTCTCATGTGCAGCACAGTTGGATTGACCAAGTCCCCAAAACCTGAAGGAGAGAATCAGAGGATCTGCTGTATTTCTCAGAAAATTAACAGTCATTAATTATCACAACGAAAATTTCAGTAAAGTGATATCTTACCTTGTGGTTACGGTATATTGTCCAGCCACTTCCACTCGCCCTCTCTTTCCCTGTGATTCAGACCAATCCAAGCTTTTCTGCCACTGATGAATTCCTGTCATAGTTGTAGTAAGGTATAAGAATAACTCTTTCACAGTAGAGGAAAGTCCTCCTTAAACCTTTCTCTACTGTCCTAATGACAGAAACAGTTGTGGAAATCTATACAACTCCACAACAACTCCACCTTCTGGTTGCTATAAAATGCTTTTTAATATATGTGTCTATTTTCACCTAGAACACTACTGATAACATTTTAGACAAAATTAAAGCAATTTTTACTGACAAGAATTCTGGCAGAAACTTAACAAAAGCATCTGCTGAAAGTGAAACTTGTTAAGAACCTTTGGCCAAAAATGAGGTGTGCTATATTCATAATTTGTGTTAATATCAGAAAACTCGCGATAAAATCAAACTTAGGGTGTAATGCAGTGCCTTAATAATTGTTGGGGTAAAATAAATCCACCCAAAATTGAAAAAGACAGAAAAAGGTAAAAATGATTGGTAATTCTCTGTAACTGCAGCTTGGGACTCGTACAATCGCATTAGGCATATAATTAGGCATTATAATGCATATATCCGATTTTCTCACATAGATATACATTTATACAGAATGTTACAGGCACAGGACAAGTGCAAGATATTTGGATAATAAATATTAACTAAACCATACGACAAAAAAGATATGTTTAATGCTTGGAGGCTCAGTTTCTCTGTAAGGTACAGTAGGTATGTAAATGTCTGTCCAACAACTGATAGCATTAGCTAACATTATCATTACAGTTATTTGAATAAAGTCTGTACTTGAACAAAATGCAGCTCTGAAGACTTCTGATTCTATTCAGCCATCTATACAGTTACTTTCTTGTTTTTTTATTTAATCTTTTTTATTTTTATTTTTAGTTACCATTTTTTTTTTATTATTCAGAAATGCATGTGATATGTTCGGCACTGCAATTAAGGTTACAAATATTTTTAATTACAAAACTTCCATGAAGGTAATTTCAATAGTTTAAGAGATAACCATGTTAGTTAGGTTGTGCGGTTTGGAGACTCATTTCTACTGGTTCAGTGCTGCAAAGTATTTCTGTCAAGTAAGAGTCATTGGATGCAAAAGCAGATTACTGAATTTAATAATTTAGGATAAAAAATCAAACATGTACTGTAGCAAAGTCAAAAACACAGAAATGGTTAGAGTCGTCAACCTGCTAACAGCCTAGACTAAGGCACCAAAAAATTGTCAGCGAAAGCAGCTCAAAACTAGAATATCAAATGATAAGGCTGGATAATCTTTGGGAGCAAGAACAGACAGAAAGCAATACTTTCCACTGAGAGATAATGAGGCACATCTTTATATACTGTGTACAATTGAGTTCAGGGGTGTCCAATAAGCAGGTGAGGTGGAGCAAGGCTTCCTTTGGATTTTGAGGTTCTTGGCGGTCATACTGTAGGTCCTATATTCTGAGAAAAGCCACTTTTTCCAGTTCTAGCACTGACAGCATGCTTCAGATGTGAGTGTAAATGCGATAAAGGTACAGTATGAAGAATCCTTAATTTAACATTCTGGATGTGTACAATATACACTTTTTAGTTTTAGAAGCACACTGAGTAGTTCAGGTCTGTCTAATTGTAACTGAAATATCTACAGTCCGCAGTAAGGGTGTTACATCTGCTACTAGTAATTTCTGGTGTGTTTGGAAGCTACAAAGTATACCTTAATCCATCACTGGGCATATTGTTGTAAATGTAGACCACATAGTGTACAGTGATGGGCACCTGTGAAAGTGTTGCCTATTTTATCTGGCCTGGTTAACCTTTCCTTCAAATGAATCACAGCTGTATATAGTTAACTACAGCTCATACATAGAGTCAGTCTGAGAGCTGGAGCAGAGACAGAACAGACCTGAGCATTAGTCTGAAGGCAGCTCGATCAGAGAAATCAGAAACAGACATGAGTGAAATGATGTATGCAAACTCAGGGATTTCAGCAGACAACAGATCAGCTGATTTAAATGACTCATGTGGAGATATCTATGAGAATACAGATGAGTGGAAGACTCGGATGACAAGAACCAGTAAGCAATCTATTACCTCAGGTACAGTGCACATGCAAACAGTTTACATTTACAAATGATTTTTGTTGGCTAGTGTATTATATCAGTGGCATAATAAGAATGAAATTGAAAACATGGAAAATGTATACTTATGCATCTACTTTAAGGTTTCATAACAGTAATTAATTGTATATTGGGTTCCATTATAGTAGAAAAATGGTTATTACTTTTTTGCAAATGTTAATACATTCTGCTATTCTAATAACATGCTTTATTATCATCATAAGCATAATTTCAAAAAGTGAATTTGAATATTGTCAACAACACTTGATATTAACCTCATTATTGTATAAACACACTCAGCTAAAACATACACATCACCCAGTATATATATATATATATATAAAACCTGCCTATGTGTGGAAATGATTAGTGAAAAGAAAAACATTACTGTAAAAAAAAAAAAAAACTAAATCTTCATTGGACACTTTGTGACTCCAGGTGATTAATATGGGTAATAAGTTAGGCTATTTTTGCAAGTAAATAAATGTTCAAATGACCTCAAACTAACTTTGAAAGTGTCTGAAACAATACCATAAATGTTGCTGTTGCTGAGCTACAGAGGATGATGTGACAATTTTAACACCTTGACCTGATAAAACATTAATAAACCAAATCAATACAAAACAATATAGCAAACTGCTCATTCTGGAAGAAGCCCAACTCTAGCCTATTTGTTTGAACACCGCGTGAACTGAATCAGTAAATCGGGATCAAAGTTGCTGTCCAAAAACAGCAAGTCATGTCTTCTTACTCATAAATAAGAATAGTATAAGAACACTGAAGAATAGTACTTGAACAGTAGTTACTGTTAATTCTCTTGCAATTATTTTGTAATACAGCAGGATTGGTTGTAATTGTCACGAACTGGTATGACAGGCAGTTCGGGCGGATGTTATTTGCCGTGGGCATAAAGGGCAAGCATAAGTGCAGAGGGGTTGGTGTTTTCAACATAAAAGTCTTTAATAAACAACCAAAACACAAACAAAACATAGGGCTCTGGACAAACTGGCACATACCTAGTCTCTTTTGACCCACACAGGCTTCTTTTAACATGTACAGAATTCTCTAGACATTTACAGACCCATCTGCATTTCAGACCATGTAAGCATTTCAGACCATGTAAGCCTTTCAGGCCATTGTAAGCATTTCAGACGCTAAAGGACTGACACGAAGGCTTAGGACTGACACGGAGGCTTAGGATTGCTTGAGACTGACACGAAGGCTTAGGACTGGATGTGACAGGACTACTAGAGACTGGACGGGACAGGACTACTAGCGACTGGACGGGACAGGACTACTCACGACTGGACGGGACAGGACTACTCACAACTGGACGGTACAGGACGGGACAGGACTACTAGAGACTGGATGGGTCAGGACTACTCGCAACTGGATGGTACAGGACGGGACAGTACTACTAGAGACTGGACGGGACAGGACTACTAGAGACTGGACGGGACAGGACAGGGCAGGACAGGACTACTCGAGACTGGACGGGACAGGACTACTTGAGACTGGACGGGGCAGGACGGGACAGGACTACTTGAGACTGGATGGTACAGGACGGGACAGGACTACTTGAGACTGGACGGGACGGGACAGGACAGGACTACTAGAGACTGGACAGGACAGGACTACTCGAGACTGGACGGGACAGGACTACTTGAGACTGGACAGGACAGGACGGGACAGGACGGGACAGGACTACTCGAGACTGGATGGGACAGGACTACTCGAGACTGGACGGGACAGGATTACTAGAGACTGGATGGGACAAGAATACTAGAGGTGAGAGAGGGAGCACAGGAGGCTAAGGGAGCAAACAGGAGGCCTAAGGGAGCACACTGGAGCCTAAGGGAACACACTCAAAATTTTTGCACATTCACACCTGCATACACAAAATAAACTAAAAAGACACACTTAAACATTAAACAAATCACAGAACACAACAGAGCCCAGATAAACAAACATAAGTAAAATAAAACATAACCAAACCAAACTAAACCAAAACCAAAACACATGCCCACTGAAAGTATTAATGCTCGACCCAGTTTCCCAGAACAATCAGCTATTTACATAACACTAATAATGAGCTACCTCAGTTCAGGTGAGCATCCGCATCACCTGACCGAGGTGCCTTCTGGGAAACTGAGTCGATTAACAAAAAACTACAAAAAACAAACAGGCGCACACAGTGCCCTCTAGGGGTAGTCCCTTACAGTAATTCCCATTCATCTGTTCCTTCTGTGTATCCAGTATGTTTATATTATTATAAAACTGTCAATGGCTATATAAAGGGAAGAGAAAATCATCAACTGCAGTTCATAAAGAATTGCTGATTATTTATTTCCTTTTAGCAGCACACCCTCCTATATGGTACTGTATACCTTATTAACAATAATAAATTGTCTTATTTGAGGTCCAAACAAAATTAGGTGAGGCATCATTGCTCTCTCTCTCTCTCTCCCTCTCTCTCTGTGTGTGTGTGTGTGTGTGTGTGTGTGTGTGTGTGTGTGTGTGTGTGTGTGTGTGTGTGTGTGTGTGTGTGTGTGTGTGTGTGTGTGTGTGTGTGTGTGGTGTGGTGTTGCATCTTACAGTACAAAAGAAACCATATTGAGTTTCAGGTTCCCTTTTTATCAAAATGTGAAACTGTCA